>CANUEU010000017.1:67500-81000 GCA_948098915.1 Lampropteryx suffumata
CGGACCTCATGTGGGACCCCCCACAGTGGCTGCACTTTGCGACGGTGTCCTTGCAGAACCGTCGCCCATGCCCGTAACCCAGGCACATTGAGCACTGGATTAGTGGCGACTGGTCCGCAACCGTCACTCGCTGCAGGTCAATCATGACAGACCCTGCATCGATTAAGCGCTTCCACATGTTGGGGGGGACCCTCATGACCACGTGGCCCGTCTGTGGGTTTCGGGTCTTCTTTCTGAAGAGGACTTCGGTCTTGGTTTGGCTCTTGTCTAGTTCCTGTAATATTCCACTATTCTGCGCCCACAGAGCACCAATGATATCCTCACTTGTGTTATAGTTGAACACACTTTTGAGGCATATCAATGGGTTCTTGTTCTTCGCATCTTGGATGATCAGATGTTCTTCGGCCCTTTTTAGTCTGTCTTTGACTTTTTCCCTCTCTTCTTTAGTTGGGCATCCCACTATGACTTTGCGGTCCTTGGCCTTACGTATGCTTTCGACCATTATGCCCCCTTCTTTGGCGTTTACTACTGACCGGATCCTCTGGAGGACTTCTTCCCCGGTCTCCGTCTCATCCCTGGCGGAGACCACCACAGAGTGAAGTGCGGTCTGGTCCGGTTGCTGCCTCTTGGGGAGCCCTGCTACATCGGCGTATGACCTTTTCTCCTGCTTTTCTAGGGTTTCTTTAAGGCTCTCAATCTTTTGGTTGTTCTGTGCAATGAGATGGGCTTGCTCCTCCATCCGCTCAAACAAGCGTTTGGAGAGGCAGTCCATCTCTGCCTTACCCAGCGTTTTGCTCCCTTCTGGAGTATCCTGTGCGTCAGTCTGAATCCCCGCCTCGGCGGTTTTTCCTTCTCCGGGGGGTAGTGACGGTCTCGATCTTTTAATGAGGTCGAACTCCTTGACCAATTCGAGAAGTCTGTCTGCTTTGGTCAAGATTTCCCTCTTTATTAGGCCGTTTATATTTCGTGATTTGTCCAGTTGTTTCACGATTTCCTTAACGCATGCCTCTGCTTCTGCTCTCCTGTCAAGAGGCTTTGGCTTGACTGGGGCTTTGGGTGGGCTTCGCTCTACTCTGTTCGTTTGCGGGATTATAATCTTCAACTTTACCTTGCCAGTGTCTTCGACAGGCTTCTTTGGTGTTGTTGAGAGCCGAGGAGGTGCATGCGTTCCGACCGCTTCTAGCCTCTCAATGCTCCGTCTGACCTTTGAGTTCTTACTCAGGTCCGGCGTTGTCGTAGTGGGGCCCGAGGGTCCTGCCCTCTCTGTTTGAACAGTGGGCTTCTCATCTCGTTTGGGGACGTTTGGGGTGCGGATGGCTACCATTTTATTATATCAGAGGACTTTGACTGTTATTTAAAATGAAAATAAAAATAAAAATAAAAAGTGTCAAAAGAGTATAATGGTCTTGTAAAAAGATGTCAAATTGTAAATGTTTAAAATGTACAAAAAATTGAGTTACAGACTAGGTACACGGTACACGGTCATACACAGATAAACAATAAAAAAAATAAGGTCATAACAACTAAAACGGTAAAATTAAAAACTAAATAACAAATCTAAAATTAAATAACACTTAAAATACTATCACAGTCAATCAGTCAATAAAAGTAGGTTAGGCGCCTATTAGTTTGGACAACCTTTTTTTTTTTTTTTTTTTTTTTTTATATTCCTCCGGATAGTAGAAACGGTTTAAAAGGTAGGACCAATGACCAAGGACAAAAATGACCTACCCTTTGTCGTTCCTGAGTTATAGGTCTTTTTGTGTTTGGTTTTTTTTAAATCTATAAATAGATTTTTGTTACTTTTTCGACTTTTTTCAATTTTTTTCTTGCGTCCGGGTAATAGA
This sequence comes from Lampropteryx suffumata, assembly GCA_948098915.1. NCBI lineage: Eukaryota > Metazoa > Arthropoda > Insecta > Lepidoptera > Geometridae > Lampropteryx > Lampropteryx suffumata. Next base: position 69,348 of record CANUEU010000017.1, read on the forward strand.
AACCTTTCTAAGGCTTAGGCTGTGGTCAAATATAGCCTAAACCTTATCGTTTTTGACATACAAGTGTTTTAGTAAAAAATTCTATTTGCGGTTGGTAAAGATGTTATAAACTCAATGTTTCCACGCGCTTAAAAGTTAAAATTCTAAAAACTATATAGTCAGGTAGTAGAAACTACACTTTACAAACACACAAAAATTTACCCTAGGTCGTCACTGATAATCTAATCTTAATCTAATTACCAAGTAACCCAAAACCGCATTAAACTAAACTACCTATAGCTATGTTAAAACTTAACTTAAAAATCCGGTTAAAGCGCCTCCCAGGTTTCCTCGGTGTCCTCTTGCTGATAGCGTGGCCAAAAAGTCCAAAAGGTCACTGGGTCAGTGACCTCATGGCCACGTGGGACTTGTTTTTCTGGGGATAACCCAGCCGTGGTAAGCGGAAAAACCCCAGAGTTGGTGTTGACTGAAAGGGCTCCACAAGGCGCTTCTAGCCGTGGTAAATAAACACTATGTCACCACTGTAGATTTTGCACAATTTGGGTTTGAAGTTTTAAAATTTCCAAAATTTCACAGATTCACAAATAACTCCGCGAGTTTAACACTGAGAGGGGCGCGGTTTTTACTAGCGTGTGCGGCTCGTCTCTCCGCAACTTTTAGTGTACGACACGGGTATTTTTGTTCACTTTATCCCACAACTTTGGTTTTCCGGGCGCGAGGTAGCTCTGTTACTCGCCGGTTTTGGAGGCGCCAGGAGCTGGACCGGTTAGGTTAGGTTAGGTTAGGTTAGGTTAGGTTAGGTTAGGTTAGGTTAGGTTAGGTTAGGTTAGGTTAGGTTAGGTTAGGTTAGGTTAGGTTAGGTTAGGTTAGGTTAGGTTAGGTTAGGTTAGGTTAGGTTAGGTTAGGTTAGGTTAGGTTAGGTTAGGTTAGGTTAGGTTAGGTTAGGTTAGGTTAGGTTAGGTTAGGTTAGGTTAGGTTAGGTTAGGTTAGGTTAGGTTAGGTTAGGTTAGGTTAGGTTAGGTTAGGTTAGGTTAGGTTAGGTTAGGTTAGGTTAGGTTAGGTTAGGTTAGGTTAGGTTAGGTTAGGTTAGGTTAGGTTAGGTTAGGTTAGGTTAGGTTAGGTTAGGTTAGGTTAGGTTAGGTTAGGTTAGGTTAGGTTAGGTTAGGTTAGGTTAGGTTAGGTTAGGTTAGGTTAGGTTAGGTTAGGTTAGGTTAGGTTAGGTTAGGTTAGGTTAGGTTAGGTTAGGTTAGGTTAGGTTAGGTTAGGTTAGGTTAGGTTAGGTTAGGTTAGGTTAGGTTAGGTTAGGTTAGGTTAGGTTAGGTTAGGTTAGGTTAGGTTAGGTTAGGTTAGGTTAGGTTAGGTTAGGTTAGGTTAGGTTAGGTTAGGTTAGGTTAGGTTAGGTTAGGTTAGGTTAGGTTAGGTTAGGTTAGGTTAGGTTAGGTTAGGTTAGGTTAGGTTAGGTTAGGTTAGGTTAGGTTAGGTTAGGTTAGGTTAGGTTAGGTTAGGTTAGGTTAGGTTAGGTTAGGTTAGGTTAGGTTAGGTTAGGTTAGGTTAGGTTAGGTTAGGTTAGGTTAGGTTAGGTTAGGTTAGGTTAGGTTAGGTTAGGTTAGGTTAGGTTAGGTTAGGTTAGGTTAGGTTAGGTTAGGTTAGGTTAGGTTAGGTTAGGTTAGGTTAGGTTAGGTTAGGTTAGGTTAGGTTAGGTTAGGTTAGGTTAGGTTAGGTTAGGTTAGGTTAGGTTAGGTTAGGTTAGGTTAGGTTAGGTTAGGTTAGGTTAGGTTAGGTTAGGTTAGGTTAGGTTAGGTTAGGTTAGGTTAGGTTAGGTTAGGTTAGGTTAGGTTAGGTTAGGTTAGGTTAGGTTAGGTTAGGTTAGGTTAGGTTAGGTTAGGTTAGGTTAGGTTAGGTTAGGTTAGGTTAGGTTAGGTTAGGTTAGGTTAGGTTAGGTTAGGTTAGGTTAGGTTAGGTTAGGTTAGGTTAGGTTAGGTTAGGTTAGGTTAGGTTAGGTTAGGTTAGGTTAGGTTAGGTTAGGTTAGGTTAGGTTAGGTTAGGTTAGGTTAGGTTAGGTTAGGTTAGGTTAGGTTAGGTTAGGTTAGGTTAGGTTAGGTTAGGTTAGGTTAGGTTAGGTTAGGTTAGGTTAGGTTAGGTTAGGTTAGGTTAGGTTAGGTTAGGTTAGGTTAGGTTAGGTTAGGTTAGGTTAGGTTAGGTTAGGTTAGGTTAGGTTAGGTTAGGTTAGGTTAGGTTAGGTTAGGTTAGGTTAGGTTAGGTTAGGTTAGGTTAGGTTAGGTTAGGTTAGGTTAGGTTAGGTTAGGTTAGGTTAGGTTAGGTTAGGTTAGGTTAGGTTAGGTTAGGTTAGGTTAGGTTAGGTTAGGTTAGGTTAGGTTAGGTTAGGTTAGGTTAGGTTAGGTTAGGTTAGGTTAGGTTAGGTTAGGTTAGGTTAGGTTAGGTTAGGTTAGGTTAGGTTAGGTTAGGTTAGGTTAGGTTAGGTTAGGTTAGGTTAGGTTAGGTTAGGTTAGGTTAGGTTAGGTTAGGTTAGGTTAGGTTAGGTTAGGTTAGGTTAGGTTAGGTTAGGTTAGGTTAGGTTAGGTTAGGTTAGGTTAGGTTAGGTTAGGTTAGGTTAGGTTAGGTTAGGTTAGGTTAGGTTAGGTTAGGTTAGGTTAGGTTAGGTTAGGTTAGGTTAGGTTAGGTTAGGTTAGGTTAGGTTAGGTTAGGTTAGGTTAGGTTAGGTTAGGTTAGGTTAGGTTAGGTTAGGTTAGGTTAGGTTAGGTTAGGTTAGGTTAGGTTAGGTTAGGTTAGGTTAGGTTAGGTTAGGTTAGGTTAGGTTAGGTTAGGTTAGGTTAGGTTAGGTTAGGTTAGGTTAGGTTAGGTTAGGTTAGGTTAGGTTAGGTTAGGTTAGGTTAGGTTAGGTTAGGTTAGGTTAGGTTAGGTTAGGTTAGGTTAGGTTAGGTTAGGTTAGGTTAGGTTAGGTTAGGTTAGGTTAGGTTAGGTTAGGTTAGGTTAGGTTAGGTTAGGTTAGGTTAGGTTAGGTTAGGTTAGGTTAGGTTAGGTTAGGTTAGGTTAGGTTAGGTTAGGTTAGGTTAGGTTAGGTTAGGTTAGGTTAGGTTAGGTTAGGTTAGGTTAGGTTAGGTTAGGTTAGGTTAGGTTAGGTTAGGTTAGGTTAGGTTAGGTTAGGTTAGGTTAGGTTAGGTTAGGTTAGGTTAGGTTAGGTTAGGTTAGGTTAGGTTAGGTTAGGTTAGGTTAGGTTAGGTTAGGTTAGGTTAGGTTAGGTTAGGTTAGGTTAGGTTAGGTTAGGTTAGGTTAGGTTAGGTTAGGTTAGGTTAGGTTAGGTTAGGTTAGGTTAGGTTAGGTTAGGTTAGGTTAGGTTAGGTTAGGTTAGGTTAGGTTAGGTTAGGTTAGGTTAGGTTAGGTTAGGTTAGGTTAGGTTAGGTTAGGTTAGGTTAGGTTAGGTTAGGTTAGGTTAGGTTAGGTTAGGTTAGGTTAGGTTAGGTTAGGTTAGGTTAGGTTAGGTTAGGTTAGGTTAGGTTAGGTTAGGTTAGGTTAGGTTAGGTTAGGTTAGGTTAGGTTAGGTTAGGTTAGGTTAGGTTAGGTTAGGTTAGGTTAGGTTAGGTTAGGTTAGGTTAGGTTAGGTTAGGTTAGGTTAGGTTAGGTTAGGTTAGGTTAGGTTAGGTTAGGTTAGGTTAGGTTAGGTTAGGTTAGGTTAGGTTAGGTTAGGTTAGGTTAGGTTAGGTTAGGTTAGGTTAGGTTAGGTTAGGTTAGGTTAGGTTAGGTTAGGTTAGGTTAGGTTAGGTTAGGTTAGGTTAGGTTAGGTTAGGTTAGGTTAGGTTAGGTTAGGTTAGGTTAGGTTAGGTTAGGTTAGGTTAGGTTAGGTTAGGTTAGGTTAGGTTAGGTTAGGTTAGGTTAGGTTAGGTTAGGTTAGGTTAGGTTAGGTTAGGTTAGGTTAGGTTAGGTTAGGTTAGGTTAGGTTAGGTTAGGTTAGGTTAGGTTAGGTTAGGTTAGGTTAGGTTAGGTTAGGTTAGGTTAGGTTAGGTTAGGTTAGGTTAGGTTAGGTTAGGTTAGGTTAGGTTAGGTTAGGTTAGGTTAGGTTAGGTTAGGTTAGGTTAGGTTAGGTTAGGTTAGGTTAGGTTAGGTTAGGTTAGGTTAGGTTAGGTTAGGTTAGGTTAGGTTAGGTTAGGTTAGGTTAGGTTAGGTTAGGTTAGGTTAGGTTAGGTTAGGTTAGGTTAGGTTAGGTTAGGTTAGGTTAGGTTAGGTTAGGTTAGGTTAGGTTAGGTTAGGTTAGGTTAGGTTAGGTTAGGTTAGGTTAGGTTAGGTTAGGTTAGGTTAGGTTAGGTTAGGTTAGGTTAGGTTAGGTTAGGTTAGGTTAGGTTAGGTTAGGTTAGGTTAGGTTAGGTTAGGTTAGGTTAGGTTAGGTTAGGTTAGGTTAGGTTAGGTTAGGTTAGGTTAGGTTAGGTTAGGTTAGGTTAGGTTAGGTTAGGTTAGGTTAGGTTAGGTTAGGTTAGGTTAGGTTAGGTTAGGTTAGGTTAGGTTAGGTTAGGTTAGGTTAGGTTAGGTTAGGTTAGGTTAGGTTAGGTTAGGTTAGGTTAGGTTAGGTTAGGTTAGGTTAGGTTAGGTTAGGTTAGGTTAGGTTAGGTTAGGTTAGGTTAGGTTAGGTTAGGTTAGGTTAGGTTAGGTTAGGTTAGGTTAGGTTAGGTTAGGTTAGGTTAGGTTAGGTTAGGTTAGGTTAGGTTAGGTTAGGTTAGGTTAGGTTAGGTTAGGTTAGGTTAGGTTAGGTTAGGTTAGGTTAGGTTAGGTTAGGTTAGGTTAGGTTAGGTTAGGTTAGGTTAGGTTAGGTTAGGTTAGGTTAGGTTAGGTTAGGTTAGGTTAGGTTAGGTTAGGTTAGGTTAGGTTAGGTTAGGTTAGGTTAGGTTAGGTTAGGTTAGGTTAGGTTAGGTTAGGTTAGGTTAGGTTAGGTTAGGTTAGGTTAGGTTAGGTTAGGTTAGGTTAGGTTAGGTTAGGTTAGGTTAGGTTAGGTTAGGTTAGGTTAGGTTAGGTTAGGTTAGGTTAGGTTAGGTTAGGTTAGGTTAGGTTAGGTTAGGTTAGGTTAGGTTAGGTTAGGTTAGGTTAGGTTAGGTTAGGTTAGGTTAGGTTAGGTTAGGTTAGGTTAGGTTAGGTTAGGTTAGGTTAGGTTAGGTTAGGTTAGGTTAGGTTAGGTTAGGTTAGGTTAGGTTAGGTTAGGTTAGGTTAGGTTAGGTTAGGTTAGGTTAGGTTAGGTTAGGTTAGGTTAGGTTAGGTTAGGTTAGGTTAGGTTAGGTTAGGTTAGGTTAGGTTAGGTTAGGTTAGGTTAGGTTAGGTTAGGTTAGGTTAGGTTAGGTTAGGTTAGGTTAGGTTAGGTTAGGTTAGGTTAGGTTAGGTTAGGTTAGGTTAGGTTAGGTTAGGTTAGGTTAGGTTAGGTTAGGTTAGGTTAGGTTAGGTTAGGTTAGGTTAGGTTAGGTTAGGTTAGGTTAGGTTAGGTTAGGTTAGGTTAGGTTAGGTTAGGTTAGGTTAGGTTAGGTTAGGTTAGGTTAGGTTAGGTTAGGTTAGGTTAGGTTAGGTTAGGTTAGGTTAGGTTAGGTTAGGTTAGGTTAGGTTAGGTTAGGTTAGGTTAGGTTAGGTTAGGTTAGGTTAGGTTAGGTTAGGTTAGGTTAGGTTAGGTTAGGTTAGGTTAGGTTAGGTTAGGTTAGGTTAGGTTAGGTTAGGTTAGGTTAGGTTAGGTTAGGTTAGGTTAGGTTAGGTTAGGTTAGGTTAGGTTAGGTTAGGTTAGGTTAGGTTAGGTTAGGTTAGGTTAGGTTAGGTTAGGTTAGGTTAGGTTAGGTTAGGTTAGGTTAGGTTAGGTTAGGTTAGGTTAGGTTAGGTTAGGTTAGGTTAGGTTAGGTTAGGTTAGGTTAGGTTAGGTTAGGTTAGGTTAGGTTAGGTTAGGTTAGGTTAGGTTAGGTTAGGTTAGGTTAGGTTAGGTTAGGTTAGGTTAGGTTAGGTTAGGTTAGGTTAGGTTAGGTTAGGTTAGGTTAGGTTAGGTTAGGTTAGGTTAGGTTAGGTTAGGTTAGGTTAGGTTAGGTTAGGTTAGGTTAGGTTAGGTTAGGTTAGGTTAGGTTAGGTTAGGTTAGGTTAGGTTAGGTTAGGTTAGGTTAGGTTAGGTTAGGTTAGGTTAGGTTAGGTTAGGTTAGGTTAGGTTAGGTTAGGTTAGGTTAGGTTAGGTTAGGTTAGGTTAGGTTAGGTTAGGTTAGGTTAGGTTAGGTTAGGTTAGGTTAGGTTAGGTTAGGTTAGGTTAGGTTAGGTTAGGTTAGGTTAGGTTAGGTTAGGTTAGGTTAGGTTAGGTTAGGTTAGGTTAGGTTAGGTTAGGTTAGGTTAGGTTAGGTTAGGTTAGGTTAGGTTAGGTTAGGTTAGGTTAGGTTAGGTTAGGTTAGGTTAGGTTAGGTTAGGTTAGGTTAGGTTAGGTTAGGTTAGGTTAGGTTAGGTTAGGTTAGGTTAGGTTAGGTTAGGTTAGGTTAGGTTAGGTTAGGTTAGGTTAGGTTAGGTTAGGTTAGGTTAGGTTAGGTTAGGTTAGGTTAGGTTAGGTTAGGTTAGGTTAGGTTAGGTTAGGTTAGGTTAGGTTAGGTTAGGTTAGGTTAGGTTAGGTTAGGTTAGGTTAGGTTAGGTTAGGTTAGGTTAGGTTAGGTTAGGTTAGGTTAGGTTAGGTTAGGTTAGGTTAGGTTAGGTTAGGTTAGGTTAGGTTAGGTTAGGTTAGGTTAGGTTAGGTTAGGTTAGGTTAGGTTAGGTTAGGTTAGGTTAGGTTAGGTTAGGTTAGGTTAGGTTAGGTTAGGTTAGGTTAGGTTAGGTTAGGTTAGGTTAGGTTAGGTTAGGTTAGGTTAGGTTAGGTTAGGTTAGGTTAGGTTAGGTTAGGTTAGGTTAGGTTAGGTTAGGTTAGGTTAGGTTAGGTTAGGTTAGGTTAGGTTAGGTTAGGTTAGGTTAGGTTAGGTTAGGTTAGGTTAGGTTAGGTTAGGTTAGGTTAGGTTAGGTTAGGTTAGGTTAGGTTAGGTTAGGTTAGGTTAGGTTAGGTTAGGTTAGGTTAGGTTAGGTTAGGTTAGGTTAGGTTAGGTTAGGTTAGGTTAGGTTAGGTTAGGTTAGGTTAGGTTAGGTTAGGTTAGGTTAGGTTAGGTTAGGTTAGGTTAGGTTAGGTTAGGTTAGGTTAGGTTAGGTTAGGTTAGGTTAGGTTAGGTTAGGTTAGGTTAGGTTAGGTTAGGTTAGGTTAGGTTAGGTTAGGTTAGGTTAGGTTAGGTTAGGTTAGGTTAGGTTAGGTTAGGTTAGGTTAGGTTAGGTTAGGTTAGGTTAGGTTAGGTTAGGTTAGGTTAGGTTAGGTTAGGTTAGGTTAGGTTAGGTTAGGTTAGGTTAGGTTAGGTTAGGTTAGGTTAGGTTAGGTTAGGTTAGGTTAGGTTAGGTTAGGTTAGGTTAGGTTAGGTTAGGTTAGGTTAGGTTAGGTTAGGTTAGGTTAGGTTAGGTTAGGTTAGGTTAGGTTAGGTTAGGTTAGGTTAGGTTAGGTTAGGTTAGGTTAGGTTAGGTTAGGTTAGGTTAGGTTAGGTTAGGTTAGGTTAGGTTAGGTTAGGTTAGGTTAGGTTAGGTTAGGTTAGGTTAGGTTAGGTTAGGTTAGGTTAGGTTAGGTTAGGTTAGGTTAGGTTAGGTTAGGTTAGGTTAGGTTAGGTTAGGTTAGGTTAGGTTAGGTTAGGTTAGGTTAGGTTAGGTTAGGTTAGGTTAGGTTAGGTTAGGTTAGGTTAGGTTAGGTTAGGTTAGGTTAGGTTAGGTTAGGTTAGGTTAGGTTAGGTTAGGTTAGGTTAGGTTAGGTTAGGTTAGGTTAGGTTAGGTTAGGTTAGGTTAGGTTAGGTTAGGTTAGGTTAGGTTAGGTTAGGTTAGGTTAGGTTAGGTTAGGTTAGGTTAGGTTAGGTTAGGTTAGGTTAGGTTAGGTTAGGTTAGGTTAGGTTAGGTTAGGTTAGGTTAGGTTAGGTTAGGTTAGGTTAGGTTAGGTTAGGTTAGGTTAGGTTAGGTTAGGTTAGGTTAGGTTAGGTTAGGTTAGGTTAGGTTAGGTTAGGTTAGGTTAGGTTAGGTTAGGTTAGGTTAGGTTAGGTTAGGTTAGGTTAGGTTAGGTTAGGTTAGGTTAGGTTAGGTTAGGTTAGGTTAGGTTAGGTTAGGTTAGGTTAGGTTAGGTTAGGTTAGGTTAGGTTAGGTTAGGTTAGGTTAGGTTAGGTTAGGTTAGGTTAGGTTAGGTTAGGTTAGGTTAGGTTCGGTTAGGTTAGGTTAGGTTAGGTTAGGTTAGGTTAGGTTAGGTTAGGTTAGGTTAGGTTAGGTTAGGTTAGGTTAGGTTAGGTTAGGTTAGGTTAGGTTAGGTTAGGTTAGGTTAGGTTAGGTTAGGTTAGGTTAGGTTAGGTTAGGTTAGGTTAGGTTAGGTTAGGTTAGGTTAGGTTAGGTTAGGTTAGGTTAGGTTAGGTTAGGTTAGGTTAGGTTAGGTTAGGTTAGGTTAGGTTAGGTTAGGTTAGGTTAGGTTAGGTTAGGTTAGGTTAGGTTAGGTTAGGTTAGGTTAGGTTAGGTTAGGTTAGGTTAGGTTAGGTTAGGTTAGGTTAGGTTAGGTTAGGTTAGGTTAGGTTAGGTTAGGTTAGGTTAGGTTAGGTTAGGTTAGGTTAGGTTAGGTTAGGTTAGGTTAGGTTAGGTTAGGTTAGGTTAGGTTAGGTTAGGTTAGGTTAGGTTAGGTTAGGTTAGGTTAGGTTAGGTTAGGTTAGGTTAGGTTAGGTTAGGTTAGGTTAGGTTAGGTTAGGTTAGGTTAGGTTAGGTTAGGTTAGGTTAGGTTAGGTTAGGTTAGGTTAGGTTAGGTTAGGTTAGGTTAGGTTAGGTTAGGTTAGGTTAGGTTAGGTTAGGTTAGGTTAGGTTAGGTTAGGTTAGGTTAGGTTAGGTTAGGTTAGGTTAGGTTAGGTTAGGTTAGGTTAGGTTAGGTTAGGTTAGGTTAGGTTAGGTTAGGTTAGGTTAGGTTAGGTTAGGTTAGGTTAGGTTAGGTTAGGTTAGGTTAGGTTAGGTTAGGTTAGGTTAGGTTAGGTTAGGTTAGGTTAGGTTAGGTTAGGTTAGGTTAGGTTAGGTTAGGTTAGGTTAGGTTAGGTTAGGTTAGGTTAGGTTAGGTTAGGTTAGGTTAGGTTAGGTTAGGTTAGGTTAGGTTAGGTTAGGTTAGGTTAGGTTAGGTTAGGTTAGGTTAGGTTAGGTTAGGTTAGGTTAGGTTAGGTTAGGTTAGGTTAGGTTAGGTTAGGTTAGGTTAGGTTAGGTTAGGTTAGGTTAGGTTAGGTTAGGTTAGGTTAGGTTAGGTTAGGTTAGGTTAGGTTAGGTTAGGTTAGGTTAGGTTAGGTTAGGTTAGGTTAGGTTAGGTTAGGTTAGGTTAGGTTAGGTTAGGTTAGGTTAGGTTAGGTTAGGTTAGGTTAGGTTAGGTTAGGTTAGGTTAGGTTAGGTTAGGTTAGGTTAGGTTAGGTTAGGTTAGGTTAGGTTAGGTTAGGTTAGGTTAGGTTAGGTTAGGTTAGGTTAGGTTAGGTTAGGTTAGGTTAGGTTAGGTTAGGTTAGGTTAGGTTAGGTTAGGTTAGGTTAGGTTAGGTTAGGTTAGGTTAGGTTAGGTTAGGTTAGGTTAGGTTAGGTTAGGTTAGGTTAGGTTAGGTTAGGTTAGGTTAGGTTAGGTTAGGTTAGGTTAGGTTAGGTTAGGTTAGGTTAGGTTAGGTATAGGTTAGGTTAGGTTAGGTTAGGTTAGGTTAGGTTAGGTTAGGTTAGGTTAGGTTAGGTTAGGTTAGGTTAGGTTAGGTTAGGTTAGGTTAGGTTAGGTTAGGTTAGGTTAGGTTAGGTTAGGTTAGGTTAGGTTAGGTTAGGTTAGGTTAGGTTAGGTTAGGTTAGGTTAGGTTAGGTTAGGTTAGGTTAGGTTAGGTTAGGTTAGGTTAGGTTAGGTTAGGTTAGGTTAGGTTAGGTTAGGTTAGGTTAGGTTAGGTTAGGTTAGGTTAGGTTAGGTTAGGTTAGGTTAGGTTAGGTTAGGTTAGGTTAGGTTAGGTTAGGTTAGGTTAGGTTAGGTTAGGTTAGGTTAGGTTAGGTTAGGTTAGGTTAGGTTAGGTTAGGTTAGGTTAGGTTAGGTTAGGTTAGGTTAGGTTAGGTTAGGTTAGGTTAGGTTAGGTTAGGTTAGGTTAGGTTAGGTTAGGTTAGGTTAGGTTAGGTTAGGTTAGGTTAGGTTAGGTTAGGTTAGGTTAGGTTAGGTTAGGTTAGGTTAGGTTAGGTTAGGTTAGGTTAGGTTAGGTTAGGTTAGGTTAGGTTAGGTTAGGTTAGGTTAGGTTAGGTTAGGTTAGGTTAGGTTAGGTTAGGTTAGGTTAGGTTAGGTTAGGTTAGGTTAGGTTAGGTTAGGTTAGGTTAGGTTAGGTTAGGTTAGGTTAGGTTAGGTTAGGTTAGGTTAGGTTAGGTTAGGTTAGGTTAGGTTAGGTTAGGTTAGGTTAGGTTAGGTTAGGTTAGGTTAGGTTAGGTTAGGTTAGGTTAGGTTAGGTTAGGTTAGGTTAGGTTAGGTTAGGTTAGGTTAGGTTAGGTTAGGTTAGGTTAGGTTAGGTTAGGTTAGGTTAGGTTAGGTTAGGTTAGGTTAGGTTAGGTTAGGTTAGGTTAGGTTAGGTTAGGTTAGGTTAGGTTAGGTTAGGTTAGGTTAGGTTAGGTTAGGTTAGGTTAGGTTAGGTTAGGTTAGGTTAGGTTAGGTTAGGTTAGGTTAGGTTAGGTTAGGTTAGGTTAGGTTAGGTTAGGTTAGGTTAGGTTAGGTTAGGTTAGGTTAGGTTAGGTTAGGTTAGGTTAGGTTAGGTTAGGTTAGGTTAGGTTAGGTTAGGTTAGGTTAGGTTAGGTTAGGTTAGGTTAGGTTAGGTTAGGTTAGGTTAGGTTAGGTTAGGTTAGGTTAGGTTAGGTTAGGTTAGGTTAGGTTAGGTTAGGTTAGGTTAGGTTAGGTTAGGTTAGGTTAGGTTAGGTTAGGTTAGGTTAGGTTAGGTTAGGTTAGGTTAGGTTAGGTTAGGTTAGGTTAGGTTAGGTTAGGTTAGGTTAGGTTAGGTTAGGTTAGGTTAGGTTAGGTTAGGTTAGGTTAGGTTAGGTTAGGTTAGGTTAGGTTAGGTTAGGTTAGGTTAGGTTAGGTTAGGTTAGGTTAGGTTAGGTTAGGTTAGGTTAGGTTAGGTTAGGTTAGGTTAGGTTAGGTTAGGTTAGGTTAGGTTAGGTTAGGTTAGGTTAGGTTAGGTTAGGTTAGGTTAGGTTAGGTTAGGTTAGGTTAGGTTAGGTTAGGTTAGGTTAGGTTAGGTTAGGTTAGGTTAGGTTAGGTTAGGTTAGGTTAGGTTAGGTTAGGTTAGGTTAGGTTAGGTTAGGTTAGGTTAGGTTAGGTTAGGTTAGGTTAGGTTAGGTTAGGTTAGGTTAGGTTAGGTTAGGTTAGGTTAGGTTAGGTTAGGTTAGGTTAGGTTAGGTTAGGTTAGGTTAGGTTAGGTTAGGTTAGGTTAGGTTAGGTTAGGTTAGGTTAGGTTAGGTTAGGTTAGGTTAGGTTAGGTTAGGTTAGGTTAGGTTAGGTTAGGTTAGGTTAGGTTAGGTTAGGTTAGGTTAGGTTAGGTTAGGTTAGGTTAGGTTAGGTTAGGTTAGGTTAGGTTAGGTTAGGTTAGGT
>CANUEU010000018.1:0-25000 GCA_948098915.1 Lampropteryx suffumata
CTTTGCGGCTGATCTAACTACTCTTTGTGCGTACTCTAAAAATGCACGTCGATAGTCGTTGTCACCAACAAGCTTACTATAGTTTGTACAATTTATATCTATCTGAAGCCTAGAACTAATTTCCTGACGCCATGCGCCATACCTAGGGCAGTCATCGAGTAGGTGTGGAATAGTCTCCGGTGTAACCGTGTCACAGACGCAGCCAGGAGTGGGTTTCAGCTTGAAGCGGTGTAAGTACTCTCCGAAACCCCCATGCCCTGTGAACAGCTGTGCCATGACATTCGACATCTTGATTTTCAGCACTATTTTATGTCCATCCCGAGCATTTGGGAGAAACAGCTTGGTGACTTTACCAGTATCTGCTTCAATATAGCGCTTATTCCATACTTCAATGGTTTCTTGGCGAAGGGAGTACTTTACGAAGGATACAGGGATTCTATCGTACGCTGGACTGGTTTTCTTTGTAAGTGCGGCTGACTTTGCCAATTCATCGGCCCTCTCATTTCCTATAAGTCCCACATGAGATTTGATCCAATAAAAATTTATGGTGCGATCTTTAGATGTCAGCTCGTGGACTCTGGCTTGAATTTCTGCCACGATTGGATGAGTGCTTTCTGGATCTGCTATGGCTTCCAAAGAGGACCTAGAGTCACTCAATATGTCAGCTATCATGGACTTAGATTTCATGAACATTTCTAGGGCCCTCAAGATTGCTGCAAGTTCCGCCTGGTATACTGAGCAGTATGGCGCGAGGATGAAGTTTGATTTTCGGACCTCAGCTCCGCTTTCCCACCAGGTCACTGCTGCTCCAACCTTCCCCTCGATTTTACTCCCATCGGTGTAAAGTTGTGGGTGTGAACCTATGCCAGCGACTTCTTCCGCAGTGTTCAGCAGCTCATATGAAATCAGATGTCTTCTTGCAGGATGCGGCAGTAGGAAGGCGTCGATTTTCTTCTCAAGCTCACGTCCAGGAAGAACGGGGAGTGGTTTGCCTCTCCTAACCTCGTACAGTTCTGCAGCTTCTTTTATTCTCAGATCTAAAGGTAACAGCCCTGCCAAACACAAGGCTGAGGTGAGGGAGGTCGTCCTGTGCGCTCGTGCTATCATTATGCCAAACTTGCGTGAGATTTGGTTAAGCCGAGATACCACATATTTTTTCTCTGTAACTGGGGCCCATGAGCTAGCCGCGTACATGACAATGGGCTCGACGACAGCTGTGTAAAGAAGCTTGGTGATAGCCGGATTCAGACCCCAGTTCGCTCGGGTTGCTGTGGAAAGCTTTTGATATATGTTGACTGCTTTCTTGCAAACGTTCTGAAGGTGGGTCTTGAATGTAAGCTTCGAGTCAAGCGTTAGTCCCAGCACCTTGAGCTCATCTGTGACATTGATGGCTACTCCATTGAGAGAGAAATTAGGAGCGTCATATTTAAGCTTCTTTGTGACTATAATTGCCTGAGTTTTATGGGCCGCGAATCTCATCTTACTAATTCGACCCCAGTCAGCAACCGTATTCAGAGCAGTGTTTATACTGGTATTAAGTTCTGCGGTAGTGTTGGCTGAAGCTATTACAAGGATGTCATCCGCAAAAGCCTGAACATGGGCCTGAAGTGATTCCGCCTGCTGAAGCAAAGGATCCAGTTGAATGTTCCACATGAGTGGCCCACATGTGGACCCCTGTATGCAGCCTTTATTAGTGAACTTGCTGGTTTGCTCTCCGGCGTACTGGACACACACTGACCTCTCAGACAGGTAACTGTCTATTAGAAGGAGCATTTCTTGGGGACACCCCTTACTAATCAGCTGCTTAAGGATTAAGGACCACCACGCTCCATCGAAAGCACCCTCAATGTCGAGTGATACAACAGCTACTATCTTCTTGGCCGCCACCTCTCGTCTGATCAAGGATACTGCATCGTAGAGTGCATCTTCGGTGCTGACTTGGGGCATAAACCCATATTGCCTTTTACTCAGCTGCTCCGAACTTCCCAAGTGCCACATTAGTCGAGTAGCGAACATCTTCTCCAAGATTTTCCCAAAAACTGGCAGCAGTCCTATCGGTCTATAGGACTTAGGCAGACGGTAGTCCTCTCTTTGTGGTTTTGGGATTACACGTATGACCGCTCTCTTCCATATCCGGGGAAAGTATCCCAGCTTCAGACACTTGTTTAAGATGGTCAGGAATAGCTTATCAGTGCCTATGATGGCACTGAGGCAGATATCAGCTGTGAACCCGTCATCTCCAGGTGCCTTGGCTGGGCCAATTCTTTTGATGACGCTGAAGAGTTCATCTTTCTCAAATGCAATGGCTTCTGAACTTTTTTGTTGTCTAAGAGCAGTCATATAGCTTTGAGTATCTCGCCGCAAAACTGCCTGTTCCGGAGTATCCGTTGCAGGGTCATCTTCGGGATAAAACGTGCTTGCCAAAAGAGATGCCGACTGCCCGGGGCTCAGCGGTGCACCAGCGCCATCATTCAGAAGAACGTCACTAGGTCGGCTGACTACAGTGAGCACTTTGTAAATGTGTTCCCAAATTGTAGTCCTATCTTGTCCGGTGCAATACTCCTTCCAGCTGGAAGTTTTGGTGTTCACTATGTCTTCCTTGTACTTTGCCAATGCCTCAAGGTATTCCTTGACCACTATGGGTCGCCGGCGTGTGTTGGCTCTCCGAATTTTGTTGCGAAGTCTTGTGACCTTTGACTTCTGCTCAGTTAAGTCTTTAGTCCACCACTTGATCTTGGTCCTCTTAGTTTCTCCAATTAGAGGGATCGCTTGGACACAAGCTGATTCCACGCAACTTGAGAAGGCTTCTACTGTCGAATTAAGACCTTCCGGGGTCTGCACAGCCTCTACCGTTTCCACACTTAAGCCCTGGATGATGAGTTCCTGTCTTAAGTGGTCCCCGAAAGCCTCCCAATCAGCCTTCTTTGTGTTGAACCTCCTTGTTGTGTGTCTCTTCACCAGATCCGCCTGGGTGCCCATGATAACACTAAAGGTGATGGCTCTGTGGTCAGATGTTAAGACCAAACCTTTGTCCACTGTCCAATTGCACAACTTTCCTAGGATTGCATTTGTGCAAGCAGTAACATCTACAATGCTTTCGTAAGCTCTACCATTACGGAATGCGCTAAACGTTGGTGTCGTTCCGGTGTTGAGAACAGCCATGTCCAGATGTGCCAGCAGTTCCGCGTACGCAGTACCCCTGGAGTCCTCTCCGTCTTCTCCCCACCAGTAACTCTTGGCATTTACGTCACCCGCTACAATGATGTCAGGTGTGGCCAATCGTTGATGAATCCGCTCGATGTGGCGAAGACTAGGCTCGATATCTTCGGATCCCTCGAGGTACACGGAGACCATTCCCAACCTTCTGGTACCTAAACTTAAGACTAAACATGTAATATTTTCAGTGCATAGTTCTGGATATTCTGTAATAGCAAGCTTGTTGTTGACAACGACGATCGCGGACTTAACAGGCTTGACGCCTCGAAAATGTTGGATAACCTTATGGGTTCCCCAGGTGGTGAAGCCACGAGCCCCAACGTATGGCTCCTGTATCAAAAGGACCGAGGAATCTCGATCTAGGGCCTCTTTGAGGCATTCCTGTGTCGCTGTAACTCCTCTACCTAGGTTCGCCTGGATGACTCTTAAGTAAAGTCTTGCATCCAGGGTCTCAGTGTTTGCAGCTAAGGTGCCCGTTTCAGCAGTAACTGATCACGGATCTAGCAAGCCTATCATACCTGCGCCATTCTGGGCACTGGTCTGAATAAGCTGGATGAGACCTGTCCGAATCAGTCCTGCAATTTGTGCACTTTGGGGCGTCTTTTCTTCTGCAGGTTCTTGTGTCGTGCTCACCTGCACAATAGCCACATGTTTGTATGCTGCTGCAGCTTCGAGCTTCATGGCCAAAGCCAAGGCAGTTGAAACATTGCCTTATAGGCGACTGATCAACCGACCGTACTACCTGGTATCCGATTTTAATCCTTTGATCCACCAAAATGTGCCAAATTCCCGGGCTGACCTCCAAGATTATGTTACTGAGGCACTCTGTACGATGCTTTGTTCTTCTAAGCACTTTTATGTGCTCATCAACGTGGGCATCCAAAGTACCTCGGTTTTGGCGTCGGATAGCTTCAACCACCTTTGGGTTGTCCATGTCGTTAGTAACACCGATCAGCTTTATCTGCGGAAATTTAGGTGGGGGTTCGGTCACCATGTAGCCCTTGCTGAGCTTCTGTATGGCGGACTTCATCAGCTTGCTATCTTCGTCGGTTTCCACCGATATCACTACCTTGTTATTTTTCCCTTTTCTAAGGCCATGGACCGCTACTCCCAATTCTGCCACGTCGACCCTTTTCTTGATGTCACCCAAGATGTCCTCACTTGTCTGCTGGGAGTTGTCAGACTCTACCACAACCGTGCGCCGTGCAGTGACACCATGAGGTTGGGCAATTGCTGGTCTATGGTTCACCGCAAGCGGAGGGTCCGAAACAGCAGTCGCTCCTCGGGCAGGCAGTGGCTGATTTAGCAGGCTCTCGTGTAGCTCTTTTCGGAGAGACTCCACTGCCGTCCTAACAGGGCCCACGATCTCCACCGTGGCATCCAGAGATTCTCCTACTTCTGTTCTGAGTTGCGATATTCCTTGGGTGATGGATCTGTCCGTTAGTTTGGCCTCGGAAGATTCATTGCGTAGAATCGCGATGTCTTCCTGGACTGCCTTGATGGCTGCCAAAACTTCCAGACTTTGATCATCACCCTTGGGCAAGCCTTCCGAACACTGTGGGAATTTGATGTTTGCAAATTCCGCCTTAACGGCCATGAGCAAACTCTCCAGATCCAGGGCCGAGCCAATGGGCCCCGCTCCTGCTACTGGGCGGAACCGTTCCGCCTTATCGAGATTCTTGATAAGGTCGTCCACTGCCCCCCTCATGGTCCTAACCTGCTCTGTCACTCCTTCGAACATCGGCATCAGGCGCTTTACCATCTCCACGGAGTGTTCAGTGATGCTGATTTCCGGTACACGGGTTCCCGCTGTTTTCTCCGACTGCATTGAGAGCTTTCGCAGTTCATTCTGTATGGTGGCAATACTTTTTATGGGACCATCCAACTCAAAACTTAGCCACTTTCGGATCGACTCTGCAGTCTCATGTGTCGTTAGGATGACCTCATGGGCGTCTTTCAGTCTTGATGCATGAGACACATTGAGCTCTGCAAGTTGCCTCGAGTGGGCCCGCTCAATTCTCACCAACTCCTTAGCAGCTCGAGATCTCTCCTGCTCCAAGGACACCTTATGCCTAGAGCGAGAATCCGATACTGACAGCACTATCTCGTACATTTCTTGTAGGCTCTCCAGTGTCTCCAGCTTGCACTCGCGCTTCATATTTCCCGCTTTCTCCAGAGCCTCTTTAGCCATCTGCAGGAGTTCGTTTGCCCTCTGTGACGCCAGGTCCATGGAGATACCGGTGCGTTTGGCAAATGAAGGGAGAATGCTGGAGCGCCTACCAGATCGCCGACTGCAAATGCTGTCTGCATCAGACCAGTCGTCATCTGTTCTAGGGTTAGGTCGTGGGATGCCCAATTTATCCAGCTCTTCCTCAATTTCGTTCGCTGAAGATTCGATTGAGCGAGCTGTGGCAGCGATAAGTCCTGTCTGTGCAGACGACTCAGCAGCTGTGATAACTTCCGCCCCAGCAGGCTCAGCAACCTCCGCCGGCATTGCTTGGAGCTCCTGGATCTTATTCGCTACATCGTTTTTATCCATTGCATGTGAAATGGCCTTCTTTCGCAATGTTTTCGGCTTTACGCTGCGCGTTCCTGATGACCCGGATGCCTTGGGTTTCGTAGACATAGCGACGCACACACGCGGACACGCGAAACTCTAAATTTCAGACACGTGGGAAACAATTTTCAACCCTAGGTAGAGAATAAGTCTGTCAAAAATGGCCGCCACCGAGCCTGAAAATTTACTAGTAGATATTTTCGTGACCAAGCGTCGTAAGTACCTCGTATTTGGTACCAAAATGTTTGTCTTTTAAAGACAAAGACAGATAAAACACGAGACAGCCACTATTCTGGCAATTGATGGCTACTTTGCCAGAAAACCACAAAATTGCAGAAAACGGCGTATCCAAGGCCGCCCAGGGAATTCGGGTAAGCCGAAAGCGATTTCCGGCCTATAAGAGAAGCACCGAAGCAGGTCAGAGGAAAACCTGAACCGGAACGAACTATAAGTAGGACCACGTGCCACGTGGTTTTTCCAAAAACACCAATAACTTCGCGAGTTTGAGAGTTAAAAATCTAAATTTCGTGGAGTCTTTAGATCTCGTGAAGGCCCAAAAAATGAGGCTACAAAAGTGGTATGTCGTCGCTGCTAATCTTTTTTAAAACACCGTTAAAGTTTAGAAATTTACCAAAAGTTCAGTTCTTCAGCTGTAAATCGGTCAAAATTGGTCCGATTGGGATTCCAAGAGTGGGGTTCTGCTTGGCTAGGCAAGTTCCACGGAACTGTGTAAAAAGCCGGTGAATTTTGGCAATATTTAGCCAAACACGTGGCCACGTGGTTTTTAGAAAAACCGAAATAGCGCAGCAGCGCAGACAGATAAAAATCCGCGGAAAGCGGTAAAAGATGGGCCTCCAGGTGGGCTACAAGATACAATAAAAATATGTATAGGTTACCGATCTTGTTTGCCCAGCGTTTCAAGAAATAGGTCAAAAAATTACCTTTTTTAACCAAAAATCCTGGTTTTTCGTTCCTGGAGTCCCGAAAACTTTGCCAAACAGATAGAAACCAATAGCAACGGGTAGAGCAACACTTTCCGCAAATTTGGACACTAACTGCACTGAAATCCGAGCACTTTTCAATTTTTCAGCAATTTTTCGACGTGGACCGACCTGTTTCCGTGGCACTCGCGACCAGCGCTGAGGGCAGACTGGTTAGGTTAGGTTAGGTTAGGTTAGGTTAGGTTAGGTTAGGTTAGGTTAGGTTAGGTTAGGTTAGGTTAGGTTAGGTTAGGTTAGGTTAGGTTAGGTTAGGTTAGGTTAGGTTAGGTTAGGTTAGGTTAGGTTAGGTTAGGTTAGGTTAGGTTAGGTTAGGTTAGGTTAGGTTAGGTTAGGTTAGGTTAGGTTAGGTTAGGTTAGGTTAGGTTAGGTTAGGTTAGGTTAGGTTAGGTTAGGTTAGGTTAGGTTAGGTTAGGTTAGGTTAGGTTAGGTTAGGTTAGGTTAGGTTAGGTTAGGTTAGGTTAGGTTAGGTTAGGTTAGGTTAGGTTAGGTTAGGTTAGGTTAGGTTAGGTTAGGTTAGGTTAGGTTAGGTTAGGTTAGGTTAGGTTAGGTTAGGTTAGGTTAGGTTAGGTTAGGTTAGGTTAGGTTAGGTTAGGTTAGGTTAGGTTAGGTTAGGTTAGGTTAGGTTAGGTTAGGTTAGGTTAGGTTAGGTTAGGTTAGGTTAGGTTAGGTTAGGTTAGGTTAGGTTAGGTTAGGTTAGGTTAGGTTTTTTTTTTTTTTTTTTTTTTTTTTTTTTTTTTTTTTGCGTTAGGGGGGGGAAATCCTCATGGATACCCTTGCGGGTTATGTCGGACTCTTACCGACTAAAACCCTAACCCCTTTGCGTGACATCCTCTGACATTATCAGAGACTTTATACATCATATAGGATTATACTTGTTTTAAAATACACTGAAACCCGCGTGGGGCGACATAGGTCTTAATTAATTATACGATTTAAAAACACATTTATACAGGACCTAAGCTAACAATTTAATAAACAGTTATCACAGGGAAGGTTTCAAATTTGACTATATCTTATACTATACTAATTCTAACACGTTATCACAGCCAATACTATTAATACTTTAGAAGCGCATTTCTCAGAATACGTTCAACATATTAGAGCACTGGCCACTCTAATTGCCAAAACGTATAGCATATCTTTTTGGGGATACTTACCCCGCACGTTTGTGTTTCTGTGCTTGTGTTTGTTTTAACTGTGTGGCAAAATGTGTCTGGTGTGTCTACGTTGTGTATCTGTTCAGTGTTATTGTCGCGCTGAAACTGTGCCCTTTTCTCATGAAAAGGGGCCAAGTTTTCATTGCTATTGTGTGTTTGTGTCGTGCGGTGTACGTATTGCCCCTTGGCGTTTTCCCTTTTTTTCTTTGGTACTGTGCCCGGGACCACATCAGCAATATGCCACTGTGGATCGGGCCAGAGCCTCCCATTTCTTTCTGACCGCGCATTCATTGCTGAATGCGTTGTGGTCGGCTCTGGGCAGGTTGGTATGCACACAGTTTGTACACTTTGGTTGCTCACCCGAAGTCCAGGCCTCACACGCTGATCTCATGTGGTTTCCTCCACAGTGGCTGCACTTAACGACGGTGTCCTTGCAGAACCGTCGCCCATGTCCATAACCCAAGCACATTGAGCACTGGATAAGTGGCGACTGGTCCGCAACCGTCACTCGCTGCAGGTCGATCATCACAGACCCTGCATCGATTAAGCGCCTCCACATGTTGGGGGGCACCCTCATGACCACGTGGCCCGTCTGTGGGTTTCGGGTCTTCTTTCTGAAGAGGACTACGGTCTTTGTGTGGTCTTGTTCTATGTCCTGCAGTGTTTTCTTATTTTGTGCCCACAAAGCGCAAATGACGTCCTCGTTTGTGTTGTAATTAAACACATTTCTGAGGACGACTAGTGGGTTCTTGTTGCTGACCTCTTCCACGGTTATATGTTCTTTGGCCCCTTTCAGCTTCTCCTTGACTTTCTCCCTTTCTTCTTTAGTCCGGCACCCCACTATGACTTTGCGGTCCTTGGCCTTGCGAACGCTTTCGACCATAATGCCCCCTTCTTTGGCGTTTACCGCAGTCCGGATCCTCTGGAGGACTTCTTCCCCGGTCTCCGTCTCATCCTTGGCGGAGACCACCACAGAGTGAAGTGCGGTCAGGTCCGGTTGCTGCCTCTTGGGGAGCCCTGCTGCCTCGGCGTACGTCATCGTTTGCTTCTCTTGCTGCTTCTCTTGCTTCTCTAGGGTTTCTTTCAGGCTCTCCATCTTTTGGTTGTTCTCTTCAATGAGATGGGCTTGTTTCTCCAACTGCTCGAACAAGCGTTTGGAGAAGCAGTCCATCTCTGCCTTACCCAGCGTTTGACTCCTTTCTGGAGTGTCCTGTGCGTCGGTCTGCATGCCCACCTCGACGGTTGTACCTTCTACTGTCGGGGACGAAGACGGTATGGATCTCTTGATAAGGTCGAATTCCTTAACAAGTTGGAGCAGTCTATCCGCCTTGGTCAATATTTCTTTCTTTATGAGGCCATTTATATTTTTAGATTTGTCTAGTTGCTTCGTTATCTCTCTATAGCATGCCTCAGCTTCGGTTTTTCTGTCGACAGGCTTCGGCTTCGCAGACGCTTTAGGTGGGCTCCGCTCTACTCGGGACGTTTGCGGTAGCACCAGCTTCAGCTTTGCTCTGCCGAAGGTGTCGACAGACTTTTTAGGTGTTGTAGAGAGCTGGTGGTGCATGCGTTCCGGCCGCTTCCAATTTCTCTATACTTCGCCTTACCCTCGAGTTTTTACTCGGGTCCGGCGTTTTCATAGTGGGGTTTGAGGGTTCTGCCCTCTCTGTCTGGACAGGGGGCTTCTCATCACGTTTGGGAACGTTTGGGGTGCGGATGGCTACCATTTCGATGTGTCAGAGGACCTAGTCTATCACTTAAAATGGAAATAAAAATAAAAATAAAAAGTGCCAAAAGAGCATAAAAGTCTTGTAAATGTCAAGCAGCGTAAAATGTAGGTCAAATTGTAAAAGTACTAGGTTAATAAAAGAAAACGTTACAGACTAGGTTAAACAAGGTCATACAAAATTAAAACAATAAAACTCTTAAAACTAAACAACAATATAAAAATAAATAACGAGTAAAATTTAAAATGTATATCTAGGTTCTAATATGTTGGTAGGTGTATGTCGAAAATTCTTTTTCGACGACCCCTTTTTTTTTTATTTTATTTTATTTTATTATTTATTTTTCTTCCCGGGTAGGTTTCGTCTACAAATAGAAACTTGTGGAAGGGTTAGGCCGTGGTCAAAAAAATCCTAACCCTTACCGTTTCCAAGTTATACCTGATTTAGATATTGGTTTTTTTTTAAGTAGACTTCTTCCTCATTTTTTTCTTCGGGTAGGTTGAAATAGAAACTTATCTAAGGCTAAGGCTGTGCTCCAAATTATTCCAGCCTTTACCGTTTCTAAGATACGGGTCTACAAGTTTAATATTCGTTTTTGCGGTTGGTAATTTTAAATAAATATGATTAAACCCACGCGCTTTAACGTTAAAAATTTAAAAACTAAATATCTAATTTATACTATGTATACCCTACCTACACACAAAAATTTAACCTAGGTTGTCGCTTAAAATCTAGCTTAAATCTAGCTACCAAGTACCCCAAAACCGCATTAAACTAAACTAGCTTATAACTATGTTAAACTTAGCTTAAAAATTCCGGTGACAGCGCCTCCCGGGTCCCCTCGATGTCCTCTTGAAGTTCACGTGGCCAAAAGGTTGAAAAGGTCACTGGGTCAGTGAACTTCTGGCCACGTGAAGGTTGTTTTTCTGCCGATTACTCGGCGGTTTTAGTCGGCAGAAATTCGGTGGTAGTGTCAAAAGGAAGGGGCCGTTAAGGCGCTTCTAGCCGTCGTGTAAAAATCGTATGTCGTCACTGTCAATCTCTCGTAAACTCACTTTTTAGTTTTACAATTTTCGAAAAAACACTTTTACACTTGTAACTCCGTGGATTTTTCACTTGGAGGAGCGCGGTTTACACTATCGTGTGCGCCTCGTCTCCCCGCAACTTTTGGTGTATCGCACGGGTCACTTTGGTTACTTTTACCCACAACTTTGATTTTCCGAGCGCGAGTTAGCTTCCAATCTTGGCGGTTTTGGAGGCGCCCGGAGCTGGACTGGTTAGGTTAGGTTAGGTTAGGTTAGGTTAGGTTAGGTTAGGTTAGGTTAGGTTAGGTTAGGTTAGGTTAGGTTAGGTTAGGTTAGGTTAGGTTAGGTTAGGTTAGGTTAGGTTAGGTTTTTTTTTTTTTTTTTTTTTTTTTTTTTTTTTTTTTTTTTTTTTTTTTTTTTTTTTTTTTTTTTTTGCGTTAGGGGGGGGAAATCCTCATGGATACCCTTGCGGGTTATGTCGGACTCCGCCCACTGGGCGACCTACCGACTAAAACCCTAACCCCTGTGCGTGTCATCCTCTGACGTGGTCAGAGACTTTAGTTTACAGTTTCATAATGGTTTTACAATAAATATTTATATCTAATCTATGCCCTGTTTGGGCTATAAGCTTGCAACAGCATTAACGCTTATCTTTTAAATTCTTAAATACTTAAACACAAGGGATCTTAATAACTAACAATTTTTACAGCTGAGGTTTATTGACTAGAATTATTAAATACTAAGCACATAGGATCTAATGACTAACAATTTTACAGCTAAGGAGGTTTTTTGACTAGAATCATTTCCTATACTATTTCTAACATAATTACACAAATATACCAATTTAATGCCAAATGACGTATTGTTCAAAATGCGCTTTAACATTATTTAATCTATTTGTTTTTAATTATTATTCTAGTGACTATCTTTTTACAGTAATTAAGGAAAATAACTCTATGTTTAGCGTCTGCCATGATGTCTGGTGCGTTTTCGCGCCCAACCTCGATGTTTAGTGTTTGCTCCAAATCGAACCTTTCCCTCCCGAAGACGGGGCAATCGAATATAACATGCGATGCTGTTTCGTTCACACCAGGCTCACATATACACGATGGGTTTTCCTTGCGTTTGAAGCCAGTTAGGTACGCTGAGAACCCACCGTGTCCCGTCATTGCCTGGGTGATGACACTTGTTGGCTCAATTTTTTGTACAATATGATATGCCTTAACCGCGTCCGGGAAGAAAATTTTCGTTGTTGAAGCCGTCGTTCCGTCATGGTATCTCCGGTTCCATCTGTCGAGCGTGTCCAATCGGATTTGTCGCTTGACAGATGATACCGGACACAAGTCGTAGTCAGGTTTTGTCTTGAGGTTGAGCGCGGCCTCCTTGGCTAGCTGATCCGCCCGTTCATTGCCTAAAAGACCGGCATGAGCTTTCACCCAGAAGAGGCGGATCTGCTTGTTTTGTTCATTGCATTTTATGATGTTATTCCTAATGTTAGCAGCGATGGGATTCGGAGAAGTGGAGTTACAGAGGGTGTCCAACGAAGAGCGCGAGTCAGTGAAAATTTTAAAAGATTTATATTGGCTTCGTTCAGCCTCCCTCGTTGCCTCCTGGATGGCCAGCATTTCGGCCTGGTAGACGGAGCAGTACGACGACAGCTTGAGTTTTCGGGATTTTATTTCGGTTTGGTTCTTCCATATTGAAAGAGCCGCCCCTACTTTCCCCTCAATTTTGCTGCCGTCGGTGTAAATGTGTACTGTGTCTGCACTGTGGACTGTGTCTTCATCTACCAGACCGCTGTACTGGATTTGTATCCATTCTGCTGGATGCGGCGTATCGCCCCGTCCCGCCATACCCTCAATCTCCTCCGCACCCAGTCCCGGCCCGGACACCCCCTTCTTGGCCTCATACAAGGATGCAGCTTCCTGCAGTCTTAAGTCAAGAGGGAGTATCCCAGCCAGCACCAGCGCAGCGTTTAGCGAGACGGTGCGATACGCTCGGCAAAGTTTTTGCGCGAAACCTCGTTGGACCATGTTGAGCCTTTTTTGTATGCCTATCTTGTTGGTTGCCGGCGCCCATACACTCGCGGCGTAAAGAATTATGGGTTCAACGGTTGCCATATATATCGATCGGATGATCTCAGGATGGAGCCCCCAGCTGACCTTCGCCGCCTTTGAGAGTTGCTTATATATGCCAAGTGCTTTTTGGCATACATAAGCGGCGTGTTTGTTAAAGGTCAGTTTTCGATCTATGATGAGCCCCAATATCCTGAGATCATCCGACATCGTGATCTCAGTATTGCCCATGCGCAGGAGGGGGGTATCGAACTTCAGCTTGTTTGTGAATAACATCGCGCTGGTCTTGTGAGCTGCGAATTTCAATTTATTTTTCGTACCCCACTCCTGCACATAGGCAAGAGCGGAATTTGCTCTGCGCTCAATTTCTAAGGCCGTGTCTCCACTGAACAGCAGGACGACATCGTCGGCGAAAGCCTGGCAATAATCGCCCCGCTGCTCCAGTCCGCGAAGGAGGGGATCCAAAAGGATGTTCCACAAAATGGGGCCACCCACCGAACCCTGTACACACCCCTTGTTTGTCTTCCTGTGGCACTTTGCCCCTGCGTACCTAACCTGGACACTTCTGTTGCAAAGGTAACTGTCCAGGATCTTGCGGATGTTGAGAGGGCACTGCATCTCAGCCAGCCTCACTCTGATTGCAGGCCACCAGGCACTGTCGAAGGCTCCCTCTATGTCCAGTGATATTAGCGTGATGAGTTTTTTCGCTCTAAGTTGTTGACGTATGTGTTTCACCAGGACATAGAGAGAGTCTTCCGTGCTTCTCCTAGGCATAAATCCGTATTGTTTTGGGCTTAATTTGGGGATCAAGTGCCACTTTAGCCTGTTCATCACCATTTTCTCCAGGATCTTTCCCAGCACCGGTAGTAGTCCTATAGGCCTGTAGGATTTGGGGTCACAATAGTTGTCCTTGCCAGGTTTCCTTAGTACTACCACCGTTGCTTCCTTCCAAATGTCCGGAAAATGACCCTTCTCCAGACATTTGTTTGCAAGGGCGAGGAAAGTATCGGGATCCTGGATAATGGCGTGTTGGCAAATGTCGGCCGTGAGCCCGTCCGCCCCTGGAGCCTTCTTTGGGTTGAAGTCGTTATGGGCGACCTTCAGCTCTTCGAGCGTAAAAGGCGGATCATTGTTAGCATAATGTTCCGTCACGTTTATGCAGTCTGCTTTGAGTCGTATGAGCTGATGGTCCGCGTTGTCTTCATCCCGGTCGTCCTTGGGGTAAAAAGTTTCAGCCAGTAGCTGTGCCGATTCCTCTGGGCTTAGGGTTTTACCTTCCTTTCTGAGTGGTTGCTCCTCTTGTCTTTTCTGCGTTCTTCTGATCACTCGGTAAATCCCCTCCCACATTCCCTCCTTTTCCTGCTTTCCACAAAACCTCTTCCAGCTGTTTATCTGTGCACTTTTAGCAGCCTTCTCATACTCTTCTTTTGATTTCAGGTACTCTCCTACCACTTTGGCTCTCCGGACCGGCGCTGCACATCGGATTCTCCGCCTCTTGGTGACGACTTCCTGTTTGAGTTTGGTGAGTTCTTTAGACCACCACGGTAAGTTTATTTTTGAGTGAGCCATCTTTTTTGGGATGCTTACACCGCACGCCTGTGTAATTGTATTTGTGTATGCTTCTACTGTGTGTTCTAATGTGTCTTGTGTGTCTATGTTGTGTATTTGTTGAGTGTTAATGTTGTCGTCATGTAGCAACTGGGTCATTTTCTCATGAAAAAGATCCCAGTTGGCTTTTTGACTATTGTATATGCGTGTGGTGCGGTGTATGTCGATCCCTTTGGCGTTTCTCAATCTGATGGTGAAGGTGATGGGATTGTGATCGGAACTCACAAGACCTTCGCAAACTCGCCAGTCGTCGACCAAGTGCAGCATCTCCCTGGTACAGGCCGTTACGTCCACTATGCTCTGGTAGGATTTCCCATCTCTGATCGTATCGAAAGTCGGCGTGTTCCCCTGGTTTAAAATCTCCAGGCCCATGTCCTCAAAAGTCCCTGCCAATTCGACGCCTTTCCTACTTGCTCTGGGGCAACCCCACCATGGGTTTGTGGCGTTGCCGTCCCCCCCAACTATAACATATTTGGCTTTCTCTGTTTGGTTCACCCTCTCCAGCTGGTCGAGGTAGGTTGCGAAGTCCTCGCAGTTGGGCTCGAAGTAAAAAGAGACTACCAGGACCTCCCAAGCGCTCGTTCTAAGTTTGACCACTGTGATGTTATTTGTAGTCAAGTCTGGAAATTGGATAACGTCTAGGTCCTTGTCGAAGACCGCTATTGCGGCCTTGACGACCCCGTTTCCTGTGTTGTCGCTCTGAAAGATCCTTACGCCCTGGTAGTCCCTCATCCTCCCAATTGCCCCGATGTATGGTTCTTGTATGAGTGCGAAAGCCATCCCCATTTTGCTGGCCTCAAGCATGAGCTCGTGTGTGGCGAGTTCTTTCCGCTGTAGGTTGGCTTGGGCGATGAGGAAGGCTTTCTCTCTCTTTGCTGCTGGTGTTTTGCCAGGGGTGCCCTTAACAATACGCTATAGTGGAGCGAGCCAGAGCCTCCCATTTTCTTCTGACCACGCATTCACTGCTAAATGCGTTGTGGTCGACTCTGGCTTGATTAGCGTTTACACAGTTTCTGCACTCTGGTGCGTTTCCTGAATTCCAGGCCTCACATGCTGCCTTCATGTGGTCCCCCCCACAGTGGCTGCACCTTTCGACGGTTTCTTTGCAGAACCGTCGCCCATGTCCATAGCCCAAACACATCGAGCATTGGATTAGGGGCGACTGGTCCGCCACCGTCACTCGTTGCAGGTCGATCACCACAGACTCTGCATCGGTTAGGCGCTTCCAGATGTTGGGGGACACCCTCATGACCACGTTGTTGGTTTGCGGGTTTCGGGTTTTCTTTCTGAACAGGATATCGGTCTTTGTCTGTTCCTTGTCGATGCCCTGCAGCAGCTTTTTGTTCTGGGCCCATAATGCCCCAAGGATGTCCTCATTCGTGTTGAATGAGAACAGGTTTTTCAGGACAATCAGCGGGTCCTTGTTTTTAACTTCTTGGACCGTTAAATAGTCCTCTGTCTTCTTGAGCTTGTGTTTAACCTTGTCCCGCTCTTCTATGGTGCGGCACCCCACTATGACTTTTCGATCTTTGGCTTTCCGGATGCTTTCAACCGTCACTCCTCCCTCCTTGGCGTTTACCGCGGTCCGGATCCTCCGGATGATTTCCTCCCCTGTCTCCGTCTCATCTTTGGGTTAGGTTAGGTTAGGTTAGGTTAGGTTAGGTTAGGTTAGGTTAGGTTAGGTTAGGTTAGGTTAGGTTAGGTTAGGTTAGGTTAGGTTAGGTTAGGTTAGGTTAGGTTAGGTTAGGTTAGGTTAGGTTAGGTTAGGTTAGGTTAGGTTAGGTTAGGTTAGGTTAGGTTAGGTTCCACGGACCTGCTAGGTTGTCCTAGTGGGCGGGGAGGTGAACCCCGACGTGGCGCGTCCCCAGGTGGCGGATAGGGGATCGGCTCCCAGAAATGGGAGCTACCGGTTTACCGGCGCGGACCAAACACCAAAGGAGGGAGGGTTGCGTCGTCCTGCCCGGTTTTCCGCGAGTCGGCTGTATGGGTCAGTTTCCTTGCGGGATTCCGAGTGGGGCGGCACTTCGTGCGGTGCTTTGTGCAGCGCATCTCGCGCAGGCGGGACGCCCTTTTCAGGGCGCAAGGGGGGGTTACTGTTGGAGAATCGGGGGACTCTCTAACGGTCTGCACGACCCCCCTGTGTGAGGGCACGAGGGGTGATTTTTGGTATGAGCAAATTCACCCCTCCATAGAGGAGAAAGGGCCCTTTTTAGGGCCAACCACCGGGGCAAGATGGTTGAATGCTAACGCGACCCCATCTTGTCCCAGAAAGGTGGAAGAGGGACTCATCCCAGGTTTTTAGTGGGTATGCCGCTGTGAGGTAGGCGGAGACTCCCACATAACCACCTTGCTCCCCCGGGCAGGTGGTATCCATAAAGGATTTTCCTGGGTCAAAAAAAAAAAAAAAAAAAAAAAAAAAAGGTTAGGTTAGGTTAGGTTAGGTTAGGTTAGGTTAGGTTAGGTTAGGTTAGGTTAGGTTAGGTTAGGTTAGGTTAGGTTAGGTTAGGTTAGGTTAGGTTAGGTTAGGTTAGGTTAGGTTAGGTTAGGTTAGGTTAGGTTAGGTTAGGTTAGGTTAGGTTAGGTTAGGTTAGGTTAGGTTAGGTTAGGTTAGGTTAGGTTAGGTTAGGTTAGGTTAGGTTAGGTTAGGTTAGGTTAGGTTAGGTTAGGTTAGGTTAGGTTAGGTTAGGTTAGGTTAGGTTAGGTTAGGTTAGGTTAGGTTAGGTTAGGTTCCACGGACCTGCTAGGTTCTGTCCTAGTGGGCGGGGAGGTGTACCCCGACGTGGCGCGTCCCCAGGTGGCGGATAGGGGATCGGCTTCCAGATATGGGGGCTACCGGTATACCGGCGCGGACCAAACACAAAAATGTGCTCCTGGATCTGTTGGTTTTGCGTCGTTCTGCTTGATATCTCGCGGGTCGGCTGTATGGGTCAGTTTCCTTGCGGGATTTCGGGTGGGGCGGCGCTTTTCTGGCGGATTCGGGGGCACTAGAGAGGGAGAAAGGGCCCGTTTACGGGGGCGTTGAGGATGGAGTTGGCAGAGAAAAGGAGTTCCAACTCTGCCGGGAGTGGGCTAGCAGGAGGGCTAGCTAGTAGGAGACCAAATCTCAAGGTCTGGCGCTCGCCGAGGGGAGTACTGATGTGTGAATCGAGAACTGTGCTTTTTTGGTACAGGTCTGGATTCACATACCGGTATGGTCGGGGGGAACCCGGCCGCTAGGGCGCCACAAAGAGGACCACACCTCGGTAAAAAAGGAAAAACAAATATGGAAAAAGCTATTAAGGAAAAACGACCCCAGGCGGGTCCCGGCCTCTTAGAGGTCGGGGAATCCCGCAGTGCTCCGGCACTCTGCCCCTCGTATTCTGGGGGGGGCACTAATCGCTTAGAACATGTTTTAATAAAAACAAGGGAGGATAACGGGGTTTTTCGAAAACCTGGTGTGCCGGAATCGGCAAGTGACGACGAGAGGGAGGAAAAAGTGGCCCCCTATCTCTTACGGGAGGCCCGTGTTGTGCTGGAACGCACTGATTGCGCCAAACCGGCAAAACATAACGAGGAGAAAAGAGAGGCCTTTGGCGTCTCCTCAGCACCCATTGTGGATGAGGAAGGGACCCCACAGGCCACAGAGAGCTTTAATCCGGTTATGGATTTATCGGAATCGGACTCAGACGCGATGACTTGGGACACTGTTTCGTCCCGCGGAACTAGTGTTCAGAGGAGAAAGCGCCGTAAAAGCGAGGAGGAGGAGCCCACTCAAGAGCACACCCCCTCACGGCGTGGGAGAAAGTGCTCTCTTAAGGCAAATGTCGGCTTAGCAAGAGCTAGGGCCGATTTTATTCGAGCCCAGGAAGAAACGCTGGCGGAGGACCAGCAGAAAAATAAGGCGACACCGAAAACCGCCTTATATAGGAAGGTACCTGCGGCCGCGGCTGCTCCGCCTAGGCTGAGCGACTGCGATGCCGCCCAGCTAGAGACAATGCTCTTCGACTCGGTGGACACAATAATATCAGTGGCCACCAAGTCCAAGAACCTGAAGGGCACCTCCATCAGATCCCTGAAGGAAGCTGCGGTCACGATCAAGGCCTCCTTTGAGGAGACACGTGCCCGTACTATGACGGAGGAAATGGCCCTGCTTGTAAGGGCCAATAAACAACTCGCGTCAGATGTCAACGAACTCCGACGCGAGTTAGCGCAGATGAGGGCGTCCGCAGTCCGACCGACACCGAATCCGTTGCCGGCCCAGACCTCAGCTGAAGCCCCTTCCACGGAGGTCGTGGTGCGGCAGATCATGTTGCAAGTCGGCACTATGATCAGCGCCCGCTTCGAGGGCCTGGAGGAGAGGCTGCTGCCTGCGAAGACCCACAGACCTCCTCTGGCCACAGATCGTCGAAAGGAGGCTCAGGTCCGTCCTGCGGAGAGCGTCAGCAGAGGTGTTACGCCAAACGCTCCGGTGAAGGCCCAAACAGGCAACAAGCAGACTTTACCAAAGAAAGGGAGAAGTGCCCTTGAGACTGAGGCAGCGCCCCCAGGCCAAACACTGGCTTCGGATGCAGCTCCCTCCTCAGAAGAGTGGACCCAAGTGACGAGACGTGGCAAGACACGCAGAAGGGAGAATGCAGCACCGGCAAAGGCAAGGCCGAGGTCCGCATCCCCAGGCCGGGGTCCTCACAGGCCGCAAGGAGCGCCAAAGTTGCCGCCTAAGCCTAAAGCAAGGACGGCCAAACTTCACCCCCCGCGCACAGCAGCAGTAACCATAACACTGCAGTCGGGTGCAGCGGAGAAAGGCATTACATACGCCAAGGTGCTGGAGGTGGCCAAGGGCCGCATCAAGTTGGACGAGTTGGGGGTGCCACCTCTCAAGATTAGAACAGCGGCAACCGGAGCGAGAATCCTTGTGGTTCCCGGTTTGGACAATGCAGCTAAAGCAGATGTCCTTGCCGGTAAGCTTAAGGAAATCTTTGAGGAAGAGGAGGTACGCATCGCTAGGCCGACTGTCACCGCCGATCTTAGAATCAGCGGTCTTGACGACTCAGTCGTGCCGGAGGAGTTGGCGGAAGTCCTAGCAAAGGTGGGTGAGTGCGATGCGTCGGCAGTGACGATCGGCACCATTCGCAGAGGCCCATCAGGGATGGGCACCTCGTTTGTACGCTGCCCCGTAGCAATTGCTAAAAAGATTGTCGGCAAGGGTGGACGCGTCCTAGTTGGATGGGTGGCAGCGCAGGTCCGGATTCTGGACGCCAGACCTCGGCGATGCTATAGATGCCTGATGCAGGGCCATGTAGGGGCCCAATGCAAGTCTGAAGTCGACCGTAGCGAAGAGTGTTATCGCTGCGGTCAAAAGGGCCACAAGGTCCGAGAATGCTCAGCCTCTCCTCACTGCTCCCTTTGTGCAGCAGCGGGAAAAGTTGCAGATCACCTCTCCGGGGGCAAGGCATGCGCCAAGCCCCCGTCAAAGTCAGAGGCCAGACGGAAGGCCACTGCGGCGGGAGCTAAGGCCCAGCCGCAGCCGCCTCCCCCTGATACAGGGCAGGCGAATTGCATGGAGGAAAGTTAGTGATGGCCCTAGCTCTACTCCAGGCAAACATCAACCACTCCGCTCGCGCTCAGGATCTTCTCCTGCAGTGCCTTGCGGAGAGGTCGATCAACGTGGGGGTGATTGCCGAGCCGTACGTGATCCCACCTAGACCTGACTGGGTGGGAGATCTGGACGGCTTGGTAGCAATCAGTACCCAATCGCCGGTGCGATCTCCTCCCCTTGAATGCAGATTAAGGGGAAAGGGTTTCGTTGCTGCCAGGGTGGGCAGAGTGATAATTGTAGGGATCTATCACTCCGGTAATAGACCCCGCCACGAGCTTGAGACTCTCCTCGGCGAGGTGGGTGTCTTTATTGGTCAGAGCCGCCCGCTCTCGGTGCTCGTTCTTGGGGACTTCAACGCCAAATCAGTGGTTTGGGGTTCCCCGACGACGGATCCGCGGGGTGAGACCGTGATGGAATGGATGGCTGAGGTAGGTCTCTGCCTTTTAAATCGTGGGTCTGAAAACACTTGCGTCCGTCAGTGGGGTGGCTCGATCGTCGATTTGACATTTGCCACCCCAGACCTTGCCTGTCGCATACACGACTGGCAGGTGCTGGTCGACGAGGAGACTCTCTCTGATCACCGGTACATCCGGTTCAGTGTATCCTCGTCTCTGTCGGACGCGGTGAGGGAGAAGCCGATAGAGATTGGGCCACGATGGGCCTTGAAGCGCCTCAATGTCGAATTGCTGAAGGAGGCGGCCATTGTCGAAACATGGAGTGGCACTGCTCTGGAACCAGAACCGGTAGACGTGGACGAGATGGCGGATGGACTGTGTGAAGCGCTAACGCGCGTGTGTGATGCTGCGATGCCACGTGCGCGAGCCTCACAGCCCAGACGCCAAGTCTACTGGTGGTCGGAGGAGATTGCTGAACTCCGCCGGCAATGTGTCATGGAACGCCGACGACACCAGCGCTATCGAAGGCGAAGGCGGCAAGAGACAGAAACAGCCGAGTCGTATTATGCCACCTACAGGGAGGCTTCCAGGGCCCTTCGTGTTGCGATAGATGAGGCCAAGAGTCATGCTTGGGAGGAATTGCTTGCGGGGCTGGAGCGTGACCCATGGGGCCGCCCGTACAAATGGGCGAGACAGAAACTCCGCCCCTGGGCGCCCCCCACTACTGCATTGCTCTCACCGGCAGTGTTGCGAAGGGTGGTTAATGGTTTG
Organism: Lampropteryx suffumata; assembly: GCA_948098915.1. Taxonomy (NCBI): domain Eukaryota; kingdom Metazoa; phylum Arthropoda; class Insecta; order Lepidoptera; family Geometridae; genus Lampropteryx; species Lampropteryx suffumata. Next base: position 21,105 of record CANUEU010000018.1, read on the forward strand.
TTCCCCGGAGCCCCGGGGACCGATTTCTCGCCTCCCACTGTTGAAGGCCCGTCATCCACCGCTGTCGATGAGGAGGAGGAACAGGACGAACCTGTCTCTGTCTCCGAGGGCGAGCTGGGTATGGCAGTGCTCAGGATGAAGGCCAAAAACACAGCGCCCGGGCCTGATGGCATACCGGGCCGCGCGTGGGCCCTTTCCTTGGAGCACCTTGGACCCGCCCTAATGGCCCTGATTGACAGGTGCCTCAGAGAGGGAAGGTTCCCAAAACGGTGGAGAAGCGGCAAACTCGTCCTGCTCAGAAAGGAGGGTCGTCCTGCAGATGAGCCATCTGGCTATCGCCCGATCGTGCTGCTTGACGAGGCTGGCAAGTTACTGGAGCGTGTGGTCGCTGCCCGCCTCGTCAAGCACCTTGAGACGGTGGGACCCGACCTAGCACCTATCCAATTCGGGTTCCGGAGGGGTCGCTCCACGATAGGTGCAATAGCGTACGTCCGTGACCTCTCAGAGGAGGCGTGTTCCAATGGTGGTGTGTTGATGGCTGTCTCGCTAGACATCGCCAACGCCTTTAACACGTTGCCTTGGAGCACGATCCTCGGAGGATTGGAGTACCACAAGGTGCCCCAATACCTCCGAAGACTCGTTGGGGACTATCTCTCCGACAGAGAGGTAGTCTTCCCGACGATTCATGGTGAGGGGCGAAGCCCTATGACGCGTGGTGTTCCGCAGGGGTCTGTCCTTGGACCACTCCTGTGGAACGTCGGGTATGATTGGGTCCTCCGGTGTGTTAACCTCCAAAACGTCAACGTCATTTGCTACGCTGACGATACGCTGGTTACCGCGCGGGGGGACACATATAAGGAGGCGAAGATCCTGGCGACGGCCGCAGTTGCCACGACCGTATCCAGGATCCGAATGCTGGGTCTGGAGGTGGCGCTCCACAAGTCCGAGGCTATATGCTTCCATGGCCCGAGACGAGCACCACCTGCAGACTCCATCATAGTAGTAGGTGGACACTCCATCCCTGTCCGGTCGACGCTAAAGTACCTCGGCGTCGTCCTGGACAGTAGATGGCAGTTTAAGGCGCATATGCGACAGATGTCCCCAAGAGTCCTGGGAACAGCTGGCGCACTGAGTCGTCTCCTTCCGAACATCGGAGGAGGAGGAGGGAGCTGCCGCCGCCTCTATACAGCGGTGATCAGCTCCATGGCTCTATATGGCGCTCCCATATGGGCTGGTAGGCTTGATCGGCAGACCACTGCCCTGTTGATCGCAGCCCAAAGGGTGATGGCGGTTAGAGTGTGCCGAGGTTACCGCACAATCTCCCATGAAGTGGCATGTGCTCTTGCTGGATTGCTCCCATGGGACCTTGAGGCCGAAGTCTTGGCCTCAGTCTACTGGCGAAACGAGCAAATGGCGCCGCAGGAGGTGGTGCAATGGCGTATCAATGCCAAGGCATCAGCTCTTGCTAAGTGGAAGGGACGGCTCCTCACAAGAGTCGAACAGAGAGGGACTAGCGCCCAAAAATTCCTCCAAGCGATCCAGCCCGTTCTTGTGGAATGGGTACAGAGGAGACACGGGAGACTTTCCTTTCGGCTGACGCAGGTTCTCACGGGACACGGATGTTTCGGGAGATACTTGTGTCGCCTTGCACAAAGGGAAGCCTCCCCGGCCTGCCACCAGTGCGGCTATGTAGAGGATACTGCCCAGCACGCGCTGGAGGCATGCCCAGGAGGAGCCGAGCCGCGTCAATCCCTGATCGCAGCCGTTGGATCAGACCTTTCCTTGCCGACCATCATTCCTAAGATGGTCGATGACGAGACGTCATGGGAGGCGGTAGCCTCATTCTGTGAGACTATTGTCTCGCAAAGGGAGGAAGACGAGCGAGAAAGGGAGAGAAACCCTCTCTCTCACCCGCTCCGGAGAGTGCGGACACGCAGGCGGGCTAATCGAGCCCGCACTCCGTCTCCGCTTGGAGGACCTGGGGCGTCGGATGCGGGGGCATCCGGCTCTTCTCACTAGGAAAAGGTCACCAGGAGGTGTAGATGCTCCCATATGTTCCGGGGCATCACACGAGGAGTTGAAGCTTTTTAGCTTCACACCGAGGTGAGTCCGCTTTATAGGCAGACAGCGGCGTCGACGGGGGCTGCGGAGAATGCGCGAGCGGTCCCGTGCCCCCCTGTCACTAGTCGATGACGGTGGAACATCATGAGGTTTTTAGTCGGTATGGGCGCCAGTGGGCCGAGCCCGACATAACCCGCCTGCTCCCCCCGCGGGTGGGTATGCGTAAATTGCATTTTCCTCATGTTAAAAAAAAAAAAAAAAAAAAAAAAAAAAAAGGTTAGGTTAGGTTAGGTTAGGTTAGGTTAGGTTAGGTTAGGTTAGGTTAGGTTAGGTTAGGTTAGGTTAGGTTAGGTTAGGTTAGGTTAGGTTAGGTTAGGTTAGGTTAGGTTAGGTTAGGTTAGGTTAGGTTAGGTTAGGTTAGGTTAGGTTAGGTTAGGTTAGGTTAGGTTAGGTTAGGTTAGGTTAGGTTAGGTTAGGTTAGGTTAGGTTAGGTTAGGTTAGGTTAGGTTAGGTTAGGTTAGGTTAGGTTAGGTTAGGTTAGGTTAGGTTAGGTTAGGTTAGGTTAGGTTAGGTTAGGTTAGGTTAGGTTAGGTTAGGTTAGGTTAGGTTAGGTTAGGTTAGGTTAGGTTAGGTTAGGTTAGGTTAGGTTAGGTTAGGTTAGGTTAGGTTAGGTTAGGTTAGGTTAGGTTAGGTTAGGTTAGGTTAGGTTAGGTTAGGTTAGGTTAGGTTAGGTTAGGTTAGGTTAGGTTAGGTTAGGTTAGGTTAGGTTAGGTTAGGTTAGGTTAGGTTAGGTTAGGTTAGGTTAGGTTAGGTTAGGTTAGGTTAGGTTAGGTTAGGTTAGGTTAGGTTAGGTTAGGTTAGGTTAGGTTAGGTTAGGTTAGGTTAGGTTAGGTTAGGTTAGGTTAGGTTAGGTTAGGTTAGGTTAGGTTAGGTTAGGTTAGGTTAGGTTAGGTTAGGTTAGGTTAGGTTAGGTTAGGTTAGGTTAGGTTAGGTTAGGTTAGGTTAGGTTAGGTTAGGTTAGGTTAGGTTAGGTTAGGTTAGGTTAGGTTAGGTTAGGTTAGGTTAGGTTAGGTTAGGTTAGGTTAGGTTAGGTTAGGTTAGGTTAGGTTAGGTTAGGTTAGGTTAGGTTAGGTTAGGTTAGGTTAGGTTAGGTTAGGTTAGGTTAGGTTAGGTTAGGTTAGGTTAGGTTAGGTTAGGTTAGGTTAGGTTAGGTTAGGTTAGGTTAGGTTAGGTTAGGTTAGGTTAGGTTAGGTTAGGTTAGGTTAGGTTAGGTTAGGTTAGGTTAGGTTAGGTTAGGTTAGGTTAGGTTAGGTTAGGTTAGGTTAGGTTAGGTTAGGTTAGGTTAGGTTAGGTTAGGTTAGGTTAGGTTAGGTTAGGTTAGGTTAGGTTAGGTTAGGTTAGGTTAGGTTAGGTTAGGTTAGGTTAGGTTAGGTTAGGTTAGGTTAGGTTAGGTTAGGTTAGGTTAGGTTAGGTTAGGTTAGGTTAGGTTAGGTTAGGTTAGGTTAGGTTAGGTTAGGTTAGGTTAGGTTAGGTTAGGTTAGGTTAGGTTAGGTTAGGTTAGGTTAGGTTAGGTTAGGTTAGGTTAGGTTAGGTTAGGTTAGGTTAGGTTAGGTTAGGTTAGGTTAGGTTAGGTTAGGTTAGGTTAGGTTAGGTTAGGTTAGGTTAGGTTAGGTTAGGTTAGGTTAGGTTAGGTTAGGTTAGGTTAGGTTAGGTTAGGTTAGGTTAGGTTAGGTTAGGTTAGGTTAGGTTAGGTTAGGTTAGGTTAGGTTAGGTTAGGTTAGGTTAGGTTAGGTTAGGTTAGGTTAGGTTAGGTTAGGTTAGGTTAGGTTAGGTTA
>CANUEU010000018.1:35000-39000 GCA_948098915.1 Lampropteryx suffumata
GCCGAGTTCAGGGAGACTGTTCGATATGCCCGACATAGCTTCTGGGCAAATCCCCTCTGCACATTATTCAGATGTTTTTGTACGCAGATCTTGTCCGTAGCGGGGGCCCATACGCTGGACGCGTACATCACCACCGGCTCCACCACTGCTGTGTATATTGTGCGTATTATCTCCGGGTGTAAACCCCAACTTATTTTTGCGGCTTTGGATAGGCGTTTGTAGATTGTTTGGGCTTTTTTGCACACATTGACTGTATGCTGGTTGAATGTTAGCTTATCGTCAATGGTGAGGCCCAATATCTTAATCTCTTTGGACATTTCAATGTCAACCCCGCCCATCCTCAGTCGTGGTGTATCAAACTTAAGCCTCCGTGTTACTACCATCGCAACAGTTTTGTGCGGGGCGAATTTAAGCTTGTTCTTCATACCCCACTCCCGAACACGAGCGAGGGTGGCATTGGCGTGTCCTTGCACCTCCGCTCCGGAGTCCCCATCAAACACTAGTACTATGTCGTCGGCAAATGCTTGGTTATAGTGGCCTATCTGTTGTAATTCCTTGAGGAGAGGGTCAATGAGTAAATTCCAGAGCAGCGGTCCTCCAATTGACCCTTGGACGCATCCCTTCGTGGTCTGTCTGGCTATCTCTACTCCTGCGTATCTCACTGCCACTCTTCTCTCCTCAAGGTAACTATCCATCATCTTTCTGAGGTTGTATGGACAACCTTCCTCAGCCAGTCGGACTCTTATTGCTGGCCACCATGCACTATCGAAGGCGCCCTCTATGTCCAATGAAACCACTGTGATCACTTTTTTACGGTCTAATTTCTGGCGAATATGTGTCACTAGGTCATAGAGGGCGTCTTCCGTGCTCTTTTGTGGCATGAATCCGTACTGGCGGGTGCTGAGTTTTGGTATGATATGCCACTTAACTCTGCCGACTAACATCTTTTCCAGGGTTTTTCCTAACACTGAGAGGAGCCCTATCGGTCTGTAGGACTTGGGATCCGAGTAGTTCTTTTTTCCCGGTTTTTTGAGCACCACTACAGTCGCTTCTTTCCAGGGCCTTGGGAAGTGTCCTAGGTTTAGACACCTGTTTGCAATCGCCAGGAAAGCCTCCGGGTCATTCATTATTGCGTGCTGGCATATATCCGCAGTAAATCCATCTGATCCCGGGGCCTTTTTTGGGTTGAAGCTCGAGACCGCTCTTTTAACTTCTTCGATAGTAAACGGCGGGTCATGGTTTACATCATGCCTCGGCTCGTTTACTTGGTCTGCTAGCTTTCGTGTTTCCCTGTGATCCGCGTTGTCTTGGTCGTAACTGTCTTCTGGATAGAAGACATCAGCAAGCATTTCTGCGGATTGCCTAGGTGTTAATGGCTTCCCGTCTTTTTGCAATGGTAGTTCTTCCTCTCTTTTCGTTGTTCTTCCAATCACCCTGTAAATCCCGTCCCACATTCCCTCTCTATCCTGTTTTCCGCAGAACTCCCTCCAGCTGTCTATTTGTGCTTGTTTCACCTTTGTCTCATAATGTTCTTTTATTTTCAGGTATTCCTGGATGACCCTGTCTCTTCGGACCGGCGCTGCGCATCGGATTCTTCTCTTCTTCGTGCGGACCTCCTTCTTCAGGCGGGCGATTTCCTCTGACCACCATGGTAAGTTGTATGCGCTGACCACCTTCTTCTTTGGCATGGCTTGGTTGCATGCTTGAGCTATGGCACTTATATAGTTTTTTATTGTTGATTCTAATGTATCGATTTGTGTTATTTTGTTTATATGTTCTTTATTTATATTGTTGTCTTTTTGTAATTGGGTCAGTTTCTCAAGAAACTGGCTCCAATTTGCTTTTTTAGTATTAAAAATCCTAGTAGTCCTAATGATGTCCATGCCCTTACTTTTTTCCAGTTGTACTCGGAAGGTGATCGCGTTGTGGTCTGAGTTTATCAGCTGTTCATCTACTTTCCAGTCACGCACGTAGCTGAGAAGATCCGCGGAACAGGCCGTGACGTCCACGGAGCTTGTATACCTCTTGTTTCCCCTGATAATATCGAATGTTGGGATGTCGCTATCATTCAGTATTTGGACGCCCATATCTTCCAGCGTTCCAGCCAAGTCTAGTCCTCTCTGGTCGGTGTCTTTTGATCCCCACCAAGTGTTGTGTGCGTTTGCGTCCCCCCCGTAGACAACTTTTGGTGTTTTTATGCGCTGTTGTACCTTTTCGAGGTGTTCCAAATAGGGTTTATGTGGCGTGTTGGATCCTTCGGGCTCAAAGTAGAACGAGACTACCACCATCTCCCAGGCTCTGGTTCTTATTTTGGCTACGACGACATTGTGCGTAGTCAGGTCCGGGCATAGGGTGACGTCGAGATCTTTGTCGAACACGACTATGGCCGCCTTGATGCTTCGGTCGTCGTGCCCCGAGTACTGGTAGGTCCTGGTTCCTTGGCTTTGTCTCATTCTACCTGTTGCCCCGACATATGGCTCTTGTAACAGCGCAATCGCAATTTTGTGTTTTGTTGCTTCCAGCAGTAGTTCTTGGGTAGCTAGCTGTCTACGCTGGAGGTTCGCCTGCACTATGTTGTATGACTTGGTGGTGTTAGACGGCTGGATTACCACTGGGGCCACTTTAGCAATATGCCACAGTGGCCCGGGCTAAAGTGTCCCACTTCTTTCTGATTGGACACTCCTGACTGAAGGCATTATGTTCTCTCTTTTCCATACCGACTTGTGTGCAGTTACAGCAGGAAGGCAGAACCCCAGCAAGCCAGTCTTCACAGTTTGATTTTAGGTGCGGACCTCCACAGTGACTGCACTTCTCGATGGTCTGTTTGCAGAGTCTTCTACCGTGGCCGAATGCCAGACACAAGGAACATTGTACTAGTGGGGACTGGTCCGCCACTTTTATTCTTTGGAGGTCTATGTGGACCTCTCCTGCGTCTAGCATTCGGTTCCACAGCATCGGTGACACTTTTATCACTATGTGGTTCAGATGTGGGTTCCTGCACTTCCGCCTATATCTCACCTCAATTCTGTCTTCGTGTTTTCCGAGGTTTCTAAACATCCTTTCGTTTTGCCTTCTGAGCGCCTTTAGGATGTCCTCGTCGGTGTTATGTTGAAGCACGTCCCACAGAATCAAGAGTGGGTCTTTATTCTTTATTTCTTCAACAACAAGTTGGTTTTCTGCCGTCTTCAGTCTTTCTTTCACTCTATCTCTTTCTTCTTCGGTACGACACCCCATTATCACTTTCCTGTCTTTTGCCTTTCTGACTCTATCTACCTTAATGCCACCTTCCTTTGCATTTACCACTTCTCGTATTTTTGTTAGCACTTCTTCTCCTGTGTCACCCTCATCCCTGGAGGAGACCACCACCGAGTGCATCGTGATAGTGTCATTAGGTTTCCTCCTTGTCTGTGTTGCGGCTACACTTGCGTAAGTGGTCTTCTCCAGGGTTTCTTGTTGTTCCTTTAGGGCCTCCTGGATCTTTATCATTTGCCGAGTATTCTCGCGAAGGAGGTGGCTATGTTCTTCGATCTGGCCTCTTAGTTCTCCAATGTCTTTAGAGCTGTCTTTTTCTTTCTCTTCCCTCTTCTCCTTAATCATGTCTATCTCTTCTTTTTCTCCAGTTGTTTCTTTTCGTTGCTTTCCTTTTTGTTGTCCCTCCTCGCCTTCTTTGACTAGTTGGTACAACCGGTCGATTGCCAAGGTGACTTCATTTTTGATATCTTTGCGTATGTTATTTCCTTGTGCAAGATAGGACTTTGCTTTGGCTACGGTCTTGCGTGCCTCTGCAGTCCTAGTTCCAGATCTTGGACTCTCTTGGGTTTCGACCTGTCGACCAACCAGTCCTGGAGCATTCTGCTTGGGGATTTTGTCTTGCCCTAATATATATAGGGGCTGTTGTGTCATCTTCGGTCTCTGCTTTTCCTCCCCTGGTAGAGTCGTACTCGTCCTTGCATCCACCATAGCCTTCTTTGGTGGTGATTTCTCCTTTAGGCGCGCGGTT
>CANUEU010000019.1:0-2500 GCA_948098915.1 Lampropteryx suffumata
GGTTAGGTTAGGTTAGGTTAGGTTAGGTTAGGTTAGGTTAGGTTAGGTTAGGTTAGGTTAGGTTAGGTTAGGTTAGGTTAGGTTAGGTTAGGTTAGGTTAGGTTAGGTTAGGTTAGGTTAGGTTAGGTTAGGTTAGGTTAGGTTAGGTTAGGTTAGGTTAGGTTAGGTTAGGTTAGGTTAGGTTAGGTTAGGTTAGGTTAGGTTAGGTTAGGTTAGGTTAGGTTAGGTTAGGTTAGGTTAGGTTAGGTTAGGTTAGGTTAGGTTAGGTTAGGTTAGGTTAGGTTAGGTTAGGTTAGGTTAGGTTAGGTTAGGTTAGGTTAGGTTAGGTTAGGTTAGGTTAGGTTAGGTTAGGTTAGGTTAGGTTAGGTTAGGTTAGGTTAGGTTAGGTTAGGTTAGGTTAGGTTAGGTTAGGTTAGGTTAGGTTAGGTTAGGTTAGGTTAGGTTAGGTTAGGTTAGGTTAGGTTAGGTTAGGTTAGGTTAGGTTAGGTTAGGTTAGGTTAGGTTAGGTTAGGTTAGGTTAGGTTAGGTTAGGTTAGGTTAGGTTAGGTTAGGTTAGGTTAGGTTAGGTTAGGTTAGGTTAGGTTAGGTTAGGTTAGGTTAGGTTAGGTTAGGTTAGGTTAGGTTAGGTTAGGTTAGGTTAGGTTAGGTTAGGTTAGGTTAGGTTAGGTTAGGTTAGGTTAGGTTAGGTTAGGTTAGGTTAGGTTAGGTTAGGTTAGGTTAGGTTAGGTTAGGTTAGGTTAGGTTAGGTTAGGTTAGGTTAGGTTAGGTTAGGTTAGGTTAGGTTAGGTTAGGTTAGGTTAGGTTAGGTTAGGTTAGGTTAGGTTAGGTTAGGTTAGGTTAGGTTAGGTTAGGTTAGGTTAGGTTAGGTTAGGTTAGGTTAGGTTAGGTTAGGTTAGGTTAGGTTAGGTTAGGTTAGGTTAGGTTAGGTTAGGTTAGGTTAGGTTAGGTTAGGTTAGGTTAGGTTAGGTTAGGTTAGGTTAGGTTAGGTTAGGTTAGGTTAGGTTAGGTTAGGTTAGGTTAGGTTAGGTTAGGTTAGGTTAGGTTAGGTTAGGTTAGGTTAGGTTAGGTTAGGTTAGGTTAGGTTAGGTTAGGTTAGGTTAGGTTAGGTTAGGTTAGGTTAGGTTAGGTTAGGTTAGGTTAGGTTAGGTTAGGTTAGGTTAGGTTAGGTTAGGTTAGGTTAGGTTAGGTTAGGTTAGGTTAGGTTAGGTTAGGTTAGGTTAGGTTAGGTTAGGTTAGGTTAGGTTAGGTTAGGTTAGGTTAGGTTAGGTTAGGTTAGGTTAGGTTAGGTTAGGTTAGGTTAGGTTAGGTTAGGTTAGGTTAGGTTAGGTTAGGTTAGGTTAGGTTAGGTTAGGTTAGGTTAGGTTAGGTTAGGTTAGGTTAGGTTAGGTTAGGTTAGGTTAGGTTAGGTTAGGTTAGGTTAGGTTAGGTTAGGTTAGGTTAGGTTAGGTTAGGTTAGGTTAGGTTAGGTTAGGTTAGGTTAGGTTAGGTTAGGTTAGGTTAGGTTAGGTTAGGTTAGGTTAGGTTAGGTTAGGTTAGGTTAGGTTAGGTTAGGTTAGGTTAGGTTAGGTTAGGTTAGGTTAGGTTAGGTTAGGTTAGGTTAGGTTAGGTTAGGTTAGGTTAGGTTAGGTTAGGTTAGGTTAGGTTAGGTTAGGTTAGGTTAGGTTAGGTTAGGTTAGGTTAGGTTAGGTTAGGTTAGGTTAGGTTAGGTTAGGTTAGGTTAGGTTAGGTTAGGTTAGGTTAGGTTAGGTTAGGTTAGGTTAGGTTAGGTTAGGTTAGGTTAGGTTAGGTTAGGTTAGGTTAGGTTAGGTTAGGTTAGGTTAGGTTAGGTTAGGTTAGGTTAGGTTAGGTTAGGTTAGGTTAGGTTAGGTTAGGTTAGGTTAGGTTAGGTTAGGTTAGGTTAGGTTAGGTTAGGTTAGGTTAGGTTAGGTTAGGTTAGGTTAGGTTAGGTTAGGTTAGGTTAGGTTAGGTTAGGTTAGGTTAGGTTAGGTTAGGTTAGGTTAGGTTAGGTTAGGTTAGGTTAGGTTAGGTTAGGTTAGGTTAGGTTAGGTTAGGTTAGGTTAGGTTAGGTTAGGTTAGGTTAGGTTAGGTTAGGTTAGGTTAGGTTAGGTTAGGTTAGGTTAGGTTAGGTTAGGTTAGGTTAGGTTAGGTTAGGTTAGGTTAGGTTAGGTTAGGTTAGGTTAGGTTAGGTTAGGTTAGGTTAGGTTAGGTTAGGTTAGGTTAGGTTAGGTTAGGTTAGGTTAGGTTAGGTTAGGTTAGGTTAGGTTAGGTTAGGTTAGGTTAGGTTAGGTTAGGTTAGGTTAGGTTAGGTTAGGTTAGGTTAGGTTAGGTTAGGTTAGGTTAGGTTAGGTTAGGTTAGGTTAGGTTAGGTTAGGTTAGGTTAGGTTAGGTTAGGTTAGGTTAGGTTAGGTTAGGTTAGGTTAGGTTAGGTTAGGTTAGGTTAGGTTAGGTTAGGTTAGGTTAGGTTAGGTTAGGTTAGGTTAGGTTAGGTTAGGTTAGGTTA
>CANUEU010000019.1:10000-27500 GCA_948098915.1 Lampropteryx suffumata
ACTTAAATCTATTACATTTCTTTATTTCTTTCATTTTGTAACACAGTTAATTTTATTAATCTCTTACTTTTTACTTCTTTACTTATTTAATTCAGGGTTCTATAATTATCTTGGTTATTCTAACTTAATCTATTACATTTCTTAACATTTTTATATATGTAACATAGCAATTTTTACCTTATTATCAATCTTTCACATTTAATGCTTTATTACGTATTTAATTTAGGGTTCTATAGCAATATTTCTTATTCTAACTTAAATCTAGCTTAAATCTAACATTAACTTAACTTTATTACATTTCTATACTTCCTTTACTTTTTTGAAACAACAATTTAATTTATTGCATTTTCACACAGCTAATTTACTATCTTTATATATGTCTCTTACTATTTGAAGGCTATTTATTTGTTCTTTAAATTTTATTTAGTATGTATATAATGCTGTTTGCATGCTTAGTAAACCTAGGCGCAATATGTTTTCTATACTTATTTGTTTCTCTTTATTACTCGATTTGCAATTTTTGTACAGTATGTTATAAATATTGGGCGGTTCATCTTGTCCTTCATTATGTTGCTGATATTTTCAGCGCTAATTGTCATATCCATTAGCTGTTCAACCTCATACCTCTCCGAACCGTACACCGGGCATTCCAAAAGGATGTGAGCCACCGTTTCGTTCATACCCGGTTCGCAGATGCACGATGGGTTCTCCTTACACTTGAACCTGTTCAAGTATTCGGAGAACCCACCGTGTCCTGTCATCACTTGTGTCATGATGCTAGTCGGGTCTAACTGTCTTACTATTTTGTATGCCTGAAGGGCGTCTGGGAAAAACATTTTCGTGACAGCTGCTGTCTCTCCCGCTTGGTACCTTTTGTTCCACTCGCTGAGCGACTTCGCACGTATCTGTCGCTTCACGTATGAAATAGGGCACAGGTCATAATCTGGTTTCCTTTTAGTATGCAGTGCTGCTTCCTTTGCTAGCTGGTCTGCTCGTTCGTTTCCCTCCAGACCTGCGTGGGCTTTAATCCAGAACAAGGTAACTTCCTTATTCTGGAGCCTACAGCTCTTAATATTGGCTCTTGTTTCCACCGCCAAGGGATGGAAGGAACTTTGATTGATCACGGACTCCAGTGCTGATCGTGAGTCACTGTAGATTCCAAAGGTCTTTTCCGGACGCTTTAGGACCAGCCTTGTGGCCCTACATATGGCCAAAAGTTCCGCCTGATACACTGTGCAGTACGATGGTAGCTTAAGCTTGTGGGTTTTGGTTTCTGCCATGTCATCCCATAAAGAAAGCGCTGCTCCGACTTTGTCCTCAATTCTGCTACCATCGGTAAAAATTCGGACTGCTTGGTTGTTGTGGTCTTCTACCTGTTGCTGGTCCACCAGGCTCAGGAAGCCAAGGCCCAGGTGTTCCGCTGGGTGCACCGTAGAGGTATATGGTACCATTCGTTCCACCTCCCTGTCTCCCAGCGTTGGCCAGGGTACCCCTCTTTTGGTCTCATACAGAGCGGCGGCCTCCTGTACTCTGAGGTCGAGTGGGAGTATTCCAGCCAGCACCAGTGCCGAGTTTAGGGAGACGGTACGGTAAGCTCTACTCAGTTTCTGGGCGAATCCTCTCTGCACTGCGTTCAGCTGTTTCAGCACCCCCTGTTTCTTCGTTGCCCGTGCCCAGGCACTTGCTGCGTACAAGATGACAGGTTCCACTGTAGTTGTGTAAATTAAACGCGTGATTTCCGGGTGCAGACCCCAGCTTACCTTAGCGGCTCTTGATAACTGCTTATAGATGTTAATAGCCTTTTTGCACACTTCTACGACGTGTCTATCGAATGTTAACTTATGATCTATGATCAGTCCCAATATCTTTATTTCTGTCGACATACCAATGTCGATTTCGCCCATTTTCAGCAGAGGGATGTCATACTTAAGTTTCCTCGTTATCATCATTGCCTTGGTCTTATGCGGCGCGAATTTTAACTTATTTCTTACTCCCCACTCCTGAACATGGGCAAGGGCTGCATTGGCTTGTCTTTGTACTTCCGCCGCAGTATCGCCGTCGAAGACAAGAATGACATCGTCAGCGAAGGCTTGGCAATAGTCACCTCGCGATACCAGCCCCTTTAGGAGGGGGTCCAAGAGGAGGTTCCAGAGTATTGGGCCGCCGATGGAACCTTGTACGCATCCTTTACTCGTCTCCCGTTTGTATTCTTCTCCCGCGAACCTCACTCTTACCGTCCTGTGCCGCAAGTAACTATCAATTACCCTCCTTATGTTAATAGGACAGCCTTCCTCTGCCAAACGTACCCTTATAGCAGGCCACCACGCGCTGTCGAAGGCTCCCTCTATGTCTAGTGAGATTACAGTTACCAGTTTTTTAGCGGTTAACTTTTCTTGTATGTACATCATTAGATCATAGAGGGAGTCCTCGGTGCTTCTTTGCGGCACAAAGCCATATTGGTGGGGACTTGTCCTTGGGAGTAGGTGCCATTTTAGCCTTCCCACGATCATCTTCTCAAAGATCTTGCCCATTACCGGTAAGAGGCCTATGGGCCTATACGATTTTGGTTCGGTATATTTGTCCTTACCCGGCTTTCTGAGGGCTATTACTGTGGCCTCTTTCCATGCGTTAGGGAAATGGCCCAGCTCTAGACATTTGTTGGCTATCTCGAGGTTGAGTTCTGGGTCACAGAGTACTACGTGCTTACATATGTCGGCCGTGAATCCATCCGCACCTGGGGCTTTCTTGGGATTAAAACTCTCCACTGCGGCACGCAACTCTTCCTTGGTAAACGGTGGGTCACATTCTTCACCATGCACTCGAACGTTTATCTGGTCAGCTGCTTCCCTTGTCTCTCTGTGGTTTTGGTTTTCCCCTTCCTCCACGTCTTCTGGGTAGAAAGTTTCGGCCAGCAATTTACACGACTCCATTGGGTCAAGGAATTTCCCGTTCTTCACCAACAGCGAGTCCTCTATCCTCTTTGATGTTCTGCCTATTACTCTGTAAATGCCCTCCCATAGTCCTTCCTTATCTTGCTTTCCACAGAAACTCTTCCAGCTCTCTACTTGCGCTCTCTTTGCTTCTCTCTCATAGTTATCTTTTGCCTGCAGGTACTCATCGATGACCCCCACCTTCCGGACCGGCGCTGCCCACTTGATTCTACGTCTCTTGGTGTTGACGTCCTTCTTCATTGCTGCGAGATCTTCAGACCACCACGGCACGGTAAGTTTTTCACATGTTTTCTTCTTTGGTATAGTTTCATTGCATGTTTCTTCTATTAATTTAATGTATTTATTTATTAATTGCTCTAAGTTTTCCTGATTATTAATATTTTCTACTACTGTCTTATTTATATCATTCTCTATTTTTAGGTGTTCAAATTTCTCATGAAATTTGATCCAACTTGCCTTTTTTGTGTTGTATATTCTAGTCGTTCTTTCCACTTTTATTCCTGTTGCTTTCACTAGTCTAATTTTGAATGTTATGCCGTTGTGGTCTGAGCTAGTTAGGTCATCTTCAACTCTCCAGTCCTCTACCAGATTGAGCATATCCTCTGTGCAAGCCGTTACGTCAACATGGCTTTTGTACTCCTTGTTGCCCCTTATGGTGTCAAAAGTGGGAATGTCGCCATCGTTAAGTACCTGCATACTCATTTCTTCCAGGGCTCCCGCCATTTCCACTCCCCTGTGGTCTACTTTTTTGCTACCCCACCAGGTGCTCTTTGCGTTGGTATCGCCTCCTATTATAATTTTGCTAGGCCCAAGCTCTTCTTCTATCTTTTTGAGCTGCTCCAGGTAAGGTTCTATGGGCTGGTCTGGCTCGAAGTAGAAAGACACAGCAAAGATCTCCCAGGCACTGGTTCGGATTCTTACCGCTATGATGTTATTCGTGGTAAGTTTTGGGCATTGTACAACGTCTATATCTCGGTCGAAAACGGCTATTGCCGCTTTGACGTTCCCTTCTCCTTGCTCAGTGTTTTGGTAGATCCTCGCTCCTCTATAGCTTTTCATACCTTTAGCCCCACCCACGTACGGTTCCTGGAGCAGAGCAAACGCCACCTTCCTTTCGCTAGCCTTTATCATGAGTTCGTATGTGGCTAGCTCTTTTCTCTGAAGGTTTGCTTGGACTACTAGATACGGTTTTTCATTAGTTTGTGTGCTTCTTTTAGTTACTGCGTGGGTGCCCTCAGCAATATGCTATAGTAGCTCGGGCCAGTGCATCCCATTTCCGCCGCACTGCACATTCCTGACTGAAAGCGCTATGGTCAGTATGATCGAGTTTTGCGTGCGTGCAGTTACAGCAAGTCGGGGTCTCCCCGGCCCGCCAGTCAGCGCACTCTGATCTCATATGCGATCCCCCACAGTGGCTGCACTTTTCTGTTGTTTCTTTGCAGAATCTCCTACTATGTCCGTAAGCTAGGCAGAGAGAGCACTGCACCAGGGGGGAATGGTCCGCTACTCTAACCTTCTGGAGGTCAATGTGGACCGCTCCTGCCTCGATCGTGCGCGCCCATATCTTGGGGGAGACTCTAACGATGATGTGGCATATCTGAGGGCTTCTAGTCTTTTTTCTGTATCTTATTTCAATTCTATCGTCTTGTTTATCTAGGCTCGTAAAGACCCCTCTATTCTGATTCCTGAATGCATTAAGGACGTCTTCGTCCGTATTGTACTGGAAGACATCTCGGAGAATAATAAGGGGGTCCTTATTTTTTATATCTTCGACTTGAAGGTGGCCTTCTGCCTTTCTGAGTCTTTCCTTTAGGTTCTTCCTTTCTTCTTCTGTCTTGCAACCAACGATAATTTTTCTGTCCTTTGCCTTCCTTACTCTATCCACCGCTATTCCCCCTTCCTTAGCGTTAATAACGGTCCTTAGTCTGTCCAATACCTGTTCCCCTGTTTCGCCTTCATCCTTAGAGGTAATGACAACCGAGTGTAGAGTTGCCTGTCCGGAGGGCTGCCTTCTGGTTGGTTGAGCCACCACGCTTGCGTATGTTACCTCCTCCAGGGTCTTCTGTTGTTTATCCATTGCTTGTTTAAGACCCTCCATGCGCTCGTTGTTATCTCTTATCAATTTGCCATGTTCCTCTATTATCTTTATCAACTCCTTGTCGGCAGGCGGGGATGAAGGTAGCTGGTCCTGCGATTCTACCAACTCTATTTCCGGGTTCTCTCCAGCTTCCTTACCTTGCTTAAGTTTTTTCATTTCAGCTTCTTTTACCAGTTGGAATAGTCGCTCCACCGACCGTGTGACCTCGGTTTTGATTTCAGTTTTGAGGTTACGCGCGCTGCCCAATTGGAGTTTGGCCGACTGTAGACAAGCTCTAGCCTCTGCCGTCCTGTTCACATACTTAGGCTTAACCGATGCCGATAGGCCTCCGCTCACCTCTAATGAGGCGAAACGGTTGCTCGCCGGAACCGGCTCAGCCATCTTAGGGGAGGTCGGTATCTTTCGATTTGTTACAGTCTCCCATTCGCCAATGCTGCGCCTCACACCTGAGGCCTGTGTTTGAGTGCCAGAAGGTCCTGGTGTTTGATTTGGAGATTTCTCGGGGTCTGGGCCCGACTTGTCCCTGGGTAATTTTACAGGAGTGCGAATCCCGAGCATTTTGCGGTGTTTAAGAGTGAAGGACAAAAAATAAAAAGTGAAGGACAAAAATAAAAAGTTTGTAAAAGTTATAAAAAATTTCTTAAAATTGTATCGTTTGTATTATTACACTAAAAGACAGGCCCGTAAATGACCTACCCTATGCAAAAAACCGCGTCGAGATCGGAGCAACGGTTCGCGAGTTACGGTGCTTTTAGTTTCTCCAAGATGGCGGACAAGATGGCCGCCAAAAATTTAAAACCTCCGTATCTCCGTCAGTTTTTCTCTCAGAGAGACGAGGTTTTGGCTACACTATCTATCACGCCTAGGTCTATATGCTTGCAATCCTAACTTATTTTAAAATTTTCCAAATTTAAGTAGGTATCTGGATGGATACGAAAAGTTTAATATCTCCGAAACTACTAGAGCTAAAAATCTCAAATTTATAGGTAAGTTACAACTACCCTAGGAGTACCTCTACACTAACTTTCAGCATAGGTTGTCACTGCAGATCTTGAATTATTTAGTCTCGAAGAAAAATTTTCCTACCTAATTTTTTAACACTTAATAACTCAGCCAAAAATCAACCTTTTTCAGATGTTGAAGTGCCTCCCGAATCTCCTCGTCGTCCTCTTCGAGATGGTGTTGTTGTTATGGTGTTTGTTGGTTAGGTTAGGTTAGGTTAGGTTAGGTTAGGTTAGGTTAGGTTAGGTTAGGTTAGGTTAGGTTAGGTTAGGTTAGGTTAGGTTAGGTTAGGTTAGGTTAGGTTAGGTTAGGTTAGGTTAGGTTAGGTTAGGTTAGGTTAGGTTAGGTTAGGTTAGGTTAGGTTAGGTTAGGTTAGGTTAGGTTAGGTTAGGTTAGGTTAGGTTAGGTTAGGTTAGGTTAGGTTAGGTTAGGTTAGGTTAGGTTAGGTTAGGTTAGGTTAGGTTAGGTTAGGTTAGGTTAGGTTAGGTTAGGTTAGGTTAGGTTAGGTTAGGTTAGGTTAGGTTAGGTTAGGTTAGGTTAGGTTAGGTTAGGTTAGGTTAGGTTAGGTTAGGTTAGGTTAGGTTAGGTTAGGTTAGGTTAGGTTAGGTTAGGTTAGGTTAGGTTAGGTTAGGTTAGGTTAGGTTAGGTTAGGTTAGGTTAGGTTAGGTTAGGTTAGGTTAGGTTAGGTTAGGTTAGGTTAGGTTAGGTTAGGTTAGGTTAGGTTAGGTTAGGTTAGGTTAGGTTAGGTTAGGTTAGGTTAGGTTAGGTTAGGTTAGGTTAGGTTAGGTTAGGTTAGGTTAGGTTAGGTTAGGTTAGGTTAGGTTAGGTTAGGTTAGGTTAGGTTAGGTTAGGTTAGGTTAGGTTAGGTTAGGTTAGGTTAGGTTAGGTTAGGTTAGGTTAGGTTAGGTTAGGTTAGGTTAGGTTAGGTTAGGTTAGGTTAGGTTAGGTTAGGTTAGGTTAGGTTAGGTTAGGTTAGGTTAGGTTAGGTTAGGTTAGGTTAGGTTAGGTTAGGTTAGGTTAGGTTAGGTTAGGTTAGGTTAGGTTAGGTTAGGTTAGGTTAGGTTAGGTTAGGTTAGGTTAGGTTAGGTTAGGTTAGGTTAGGTTAGGTTAGGTTAGGTTAGGTTAGGTTAGGTTAGGTTAGGTTAGGTTAGGTTAGGTTAGGTTAGGTTAGGTTAGGTTAGGTTAGGTTAGGTTAGGTTAGGTTAGGTTAGGTTAGGTTAGGTTAGGTTAGGTTAGGTTAGGTTAGGTTAGGTTAGGTTAGGTTAGGTTAGGTTAGGTTAGGTTAGGTTAGGTTAGGTTAGGTTAGGTTAGGTTAGGTTAGGTTAGGTTAGGTTAGGTTAGGTTAGGTTAGGTTAGGTTAGGTTAGGTTAGGTTAGGTTAGGTTAGGTTAGGTTAGGTTAGGTTAGGTTAGGTTAGGTTAGGTTAGGTTAGGTTAGGTTAGGTTAGGTTAGGTTAGGTTAGGTTAGGTTAGGTTAGGTTAGGTTAGGTTAGGTTAGGTTAGGTTAGGTTAGGTTAGGTTAGGTTAGGTTAGGTTAGGTTAGGTTAGGTTAGGTTAGGTTAGGTTAGGTTAGGTTAGGTTAGGTTAGGTTAGGTTAGGTTAGGTTAGGTTAGGTTAGGTTAGGTTAGGTTAGGTTAGGTTAGGTTAGGTTAGGTTAGGTTAGGTTAGGTTAGGTTAGGTTAGGTTAGGTTAGGTTAGGTTAGGTTAGGTTAGGTTAGGTTAGGTTAGGTTAGGTTAGGTTAGGTTAGGTTAGGTTAGGTTAGGTTAGGTTAGGTTAGGTTAGGTTAGGTTAGGTTAGGTTAGGTTAGGTTAGGTTAGGTTAGGTTAGGTTAGGTTAGGTTAGGTTAGGTTAGGTTAGGTTAGGTTAGGTTAGGTTAGGTTAGGTTAGGTTAGGTTAGGTTAGGTTAGGTTAGGTTAGGTTAGGTTAGGTTAGGTTAGGTTAGGTTAGGTTAGGTTAGGTTAGGTTAGGTTAGGTTAGGTTAGGTTAGGTTAGGTTAGGTTAGGTTAGGTTAGGTTAGGTTAGGTTAGGTTAGGTTAGGTTAGGTTAGGTTAGGTTAGGTTAGGTTAGGTTAGGTTAGGTTAGGTTAGGTTAGGTTAGGTTAGGTTAGGTTAGGTTAGGTTAGGTTAGGTTAGGTTAGGTTAGGTTAGGTTAGGTTAGGTTAGGTTAGGTTAGGTTAGGTTAGGTTAGGTTAGGTTAGGTTAGGTTAGGTTAGGTTAGGTTAGGTTAGGTTAGGTTAGGTTAGGTTAGGTTAGGTTAGGTTAGGTTAGGTTAGGTTAGGTTAGGTTAGGTTAGGTTAGGTTAGGTTAGGTTAGGTTAGGTTAGGTTAGGTTAGGTTAGGTTAGGTTAGGTTAGGTTAGGTTAGGTTAGGTTAGGTTAGGTTAGGTTAGGTTAGGTTAGGTTAGGTTAGGTTAGGTTAGGTTAGGTTAGGTTAGGTTAGGTTAGGTTAGGTTAGGTTAGGTTAGGTTAGGTTAGGTTAGGTTAGGTTAGGTTAGGTTAGGTTAGGTTAGGTTAGGTTAGGTTAGGTTAGGTTAGGTTAGGTTAGGTTAGGTTAGGTTAGGTTAGGTTAGGTTAGGTTAGGTTAGGTTAGGTTAGGTTAGGTTAGGTTAGGTTAGGTTAGGTTAGGTTAGGTTAGGTTAGGTTAGGTTAGGTTAGGTTAGGTTAGGTTAGGTTAGGTTAGGTTAGGTTAGGTTAGGTTAGGTTAGGTTAGGTTAGGTTAGGTTAGGTTAGGTTAGGTTAGGTTAGGTTAGGTTAGGTTAGGTTAGGTTAGGTTAGGTTAGGTTAGGTTAGGTTAGGTTAGGTTAGGTTAGGTTAGGTTAGGTTAGGTTAGGTTAGGTTAGGTTAGGTTAGGTTAGGTTAGGTTAGGTTAGGTTAGGTTAGGTTAGGTTAGGTTAGGTTAGGTTAGGTTAGGTTAGGTTAGGTTAGGTTAGGTTAGGTTAGGTTAGGTTAGGTTAGGTTAGGTTAGGTTAGGTTAGGTTAGGTTAGGTTAGGTTAGGTTAGGTTAGGTTAGGTTAGGTTAGGTTAGGTTAGGTTAGGTTAGGTTAGGTTAGGTTAGGTTAGGTTAGGTTAGGTTAGGTTAGGTTAGGTTAGGTTAGGTTAGGTTAGGTTAGGTTAGGTTAGGTTAGGTTAGGTTAGGTTAGGTTAGGTTAGGTTAGGTTAGGTTAGGTTAGGTTAGGTTAGGTTAGGTTAGGTTAGGTTAGGTTAGGTTAGGTTAGGTTAGGTTAGGTTAGGTTAGGTTAGGTTAGGTTAGGTTAGGTTAGGTTAGGTTAGGTTAGGTTAGGTTAGGTTAGGTTAGGTTAGGTTAGGTTAGGTTAGGTTAGGTTAGGTTAGGTTAGGTTAGGTTAGGTTAGGTTAGGTTAGGTTAGGTTAGGTTAGGTTAGGTTAGGTTAGGTTAGGTTAGGTTAGGTTAGGTTAGGTTAGGTTAGGTTAGGTTAGGTTAGGTTAGGTTAGGTTAGGTTAGGTTAGGTTAGGTTAGGTTAGGTTAGGTTAGGTTAGGTTAGGTTAGGTTAGGTTAGGTTAGGTTAGGTTAGGTTAGGTTAGGTTAGGTTAGGTTAGGTTAGGTTAGGTTAGGTTAGGTTAGGTTAGGTTAGGTTAGGTTAGGTTAGGTTAGGTTAGGTTAGGTTAGGTTAGGTTAGGTTAGGTTAGGTTAGGTTAGGTTAGGTTAGGTTAGGTTAGGTTAGGTTAGGTTAGGTTAGGTTAGGTTAGGTTAGGTTAGGTTAGGTTAGGTTAGGTTAGGTTAGGTTAGGTTAGGTTAGGTTAGGTTAGGTTAGGTTAGGTTAGGTTAGGTTAGGTTAGGTTAGGTTAGGTTAGGTTAGGTTAGGTTAGGTTAGGTTAGGTTAGGTTAGGTTAGGTTAGGTTAGGTTAGGTTAGGTTAGGTTAGGTTAGGTTAGGTTAGGTTAGGTTAGGTTAGGTTAGGTTAGGTTAGGTTAGGTTAGGTTAGGTTAGGTTAGGTTAGGTTAGGTTAGGTTAGGTTAGGTTAGGTTAGGTTAGGTTAGGTTAGGTTAGGTTAGGTTAGGTTAGGTTAGGTTAGGTTAGGTTAGGTTAGGTTAGGTTAGGTTAGGTTAGGTTAGGTTAGGTTAGGTTAGGTTAGGTTAGGTTAGGTTAGGTTAGGTTAGGTTAGGTTAGGTTAGGTTAGGTTAGGTTAGGTTAGGTTAGGTTAGGTTAGGTTAGGTTAGGTTAGGTTAGGTTAGGTTAGGTTAGGTTAGGTTAGGTTAGGTTAGGTTAGGTTAGGTTAGGTTAGGTTAGGTTAGGTTAGGTTAGGTTAGGTTAGGTTAGGTTAGGTTAGGTTAGGTTAGGTTAGGTTAGGTTAGGTTAGGTTAGGTTAGGTTAGGTTAGGTTAGGTTAGGTTAGGTTAGGTTAGGTTAGGTTAGGTTAGGTTAGGTTAGGTTAGGTTAGGTTAGGTTAGGTTAGGTTAGGTTAGGTTAGGTTAGGTTAGGTTAGGTTAGGTTAGGTTAGGTTAGGTTAGGTTAGGTTAGGTTAGGTTAGGTTAGGTTAGGTTAGGTTAGGTTAGGTTAGGTTAGGTTAGGTTAGGTTAGGTTAGGTTAGGTTAGGTTAGGTTAGGTTAGGTTAGGTTAGGTTAGGTTAGGTTAGGTTAGGTTAGGTTAGGTTAGGTTAGGTTAGGTTAGGTTAGGTTAGGTTAGGTTAGGTTAGGTTAGGTTAGGTTAGGTTAGGTTAGGTTAGGTTAGGTTAGGTTAGGTTAGGTTAGGTTAGGTTAGGTTAGGTTAGGTTAGGTTAGGTTAGGTTAGGTTAGGTTAGGTTAGGTTAGGTTAGGTTAGGTTAGGTTAGGTTAGGTTAGGTTAGGTTAGGTTAGGTTAGGTTAGGTTAGGTTAGGTTAGGTTAGGTTAGGTTAGGTTAGGTTAGGTTAGGTTAGGTTAGGTTAGGTTAGGTTAGGTTAGGTTAGGTTAGGTTAGGTTAGGTTAGGTTAGGTTAGGTTAGGTTAGGTTAGGTTAGGTTAGGTTAGGTTAGGTTAGGTTAGGTTAGGTTAGGTTAGGTTAGGTTAGGTTAGGTTAGGTTAGGTTAGGTTAGGTTAGGTTAGGTTAGGTTAGGTTAGGTTAGGTTAGGTTAGGTTAGGTTAGGTTAGGTTAGGTTAGGTTAGGTTAGGTTAGGTTAGGTTAGGTTAGGTTAGGTTAGGTTAGGTTAGGTTAGGTTAGGTTAGGTTAGGTTAGGTTAGGTTAGGTTAGGTTAGGTTAGGTTAGGTTAGGTTAGGTTAGGTTAGGTTAGGTTAGGTTAGGTTAGGTTAGGTTAGGTTAGGTTAGGTTAGGTTAGGTTAGGTTAGGTTAGGTTAGGTTAGGTTAGGTTAGGTTAGGTTAGGTTAGGTTAGGTTAGGTTAGGTTAGGTTAGGTTAGGTTAGGTTAGGTTAGGTTAGGTTAGGTTAGGTTAGGTTAGGTTAGGTTAGGTTAGGTTAGGTTAGGTTAGGTTAGGTTAGGTTAGGTTAGGTTAGGTTAGGTTAGGTTAGGTTAGGTTAGGTTAGGTTAGGTTAGGTTAGGTTAGGTTAGGTTAGGTTAGGTTAGGTTAGGTTAGGTTAGGTTAGGTTAGGTTAGGTTAGGTTAGGTTAGGTTAGGTTAGGTTAGGTTAGGTTAGGTTAGGTTAGGTTAGGTTAGGTTAGGTTAGGTTAGGTTAGGTTAGGTTAGGTTAGGTTAGGTTAGGTTAGGTTAGGTTAGGTTAGGTTAGGTTAGGTTAGGTTAGGTTAGGTTAGGTTAGGTTAGGTTAGGTTAGGTTAGGTTAGGTTAGGTTAGGTTAGGTTAGGTTAGGTTAGGTTAGGTTAGGTTAGGTTAGGTTAGGTTAGGTTAGGTTAGGTTAGGTTAGGTTAGGTTAGGTTAGGTTAGGTTAGGTTAGGTTAGGTTAGGTTAGGTTAGGTTAGGTTAGGTTAGGTTAGGTTAGGTTAGGTTAGGTTAGGTTAGGTTAGGTTAGGTTAGGTTAGGTTAGGTTAGGTTAGGTTAGGTTAGGTTAGGTTAGGTTAGGTTAGGTTAGGTTAGGTTAGGTTAGGTTAGGTTAGGTTAGGTTAGGTTAGGTTAGGTTAGGTTAGGTTAGGTTAGGTTAGGTTAGGTTAGGTTAGGTTAGGTTAGGTTAGGTTAGGTTAGGTTAGGTTAGGTTAGGTTAGGTTAGGTTAGGTTAGGTTAGGTTAGGTTAGGTTAGGTTAGGTTAGGTTAGGTTAGGTTAGGTTAGGTTAGGTTAGGTTAGGTTAGGTTAGGTTAGGTTAGGTTAGGTTAGGTTAGGTTAGGTTAGGTTAGGTTAGGTTAGGTTAGGTTAGGTTAGGTTAGGTTAGGTTAGGTTAGGTTAGGTTAGGTTAGGTTAGGTTAGGTTAGGTTAGGTTAGGTTAGGTTAGGTTAGGTTAGGTTAGGTTAGGTTAGGTTAGGTTAGGTTAGGTTAGGTTAGGTTAGGTTAGGTTAGGTTAGGTTAGGTTAGGTTAGGTTAGGTTAGGTTAGGTTAGGTTAGGTTAGGTTAGGTTAGGTTAGGTTAGGTTAGGTTAGGTTAGGTTAGGTTAGGTTAGGTTAGGTTAGGTTAGGTTAGGTTAGGTTAGGTTAGGTTAGGTTAGGTTAGGTTAGGTTAGGTTAGGTTAGGTTAGGTTAGGTTAGGTTAGGTTAGGTTAGGTTAGGTTAGGTTAGGTTAGGTTAGGTTAGGTTAGGTTAGGTTAGGTTAGGTTAGGTTAGGTTAGGTTAGGTTAGGTTAGGTTAGGTTAGGTTAGGTTAGGTTAGGTTAGGTTAGGTTAGGTTAGGTTAGGTTAGGTTAGGTTAGGTTAGGTTAGGTTAGGTTAGGTTAGGTTAGGTTAGGTTAGGTTAGGTTAGGTTAGGTTAGGTTAGGTTAGGTTAGGTTAGGTTAGGTTAGGTTAGGTTAGGTTAGGTTAGGTTAGGTTAGGTTAGGTTAGGTTAGGTTAGGTTAGGTTAGGTTAGGTTAGGTTAGGTTAGGTTAGGTTAGGTTAGGTTAGGTTAGGTTAGGTTAGGTTAGGTTAGGTTAGGTTAGGTTAGGTTAGGTTAGGTTAGGTTAGGTTAGGTTAGGTTAGGTTAGGTTAGGTTAGGTTAGGTTAGGTTAGGTTAGGTTAGGTTAGGTTAGGTTAGGTTAGGTTAGGTTAGGTTAGGTTAGGTTAGGTTAGGTTAGGTTAGGTTAGGTTAGGTTAGGTTAGGTTAGGTTAGGTTAGGTTAGGTTAGGTTAGGTTAGGTTAGGTTAGGTTAGGTTAGGTTAGGTTAGGTTAGGTTAGGTTAGGTTAGGTTAGGTTAGGTTAGGTTAGGTTAGGTTAGGTTAGGTTAGGTTAGGTTAGGTTAGGTTAGGTTAGGTTAGGTTAGGTTAGGTTAGGTTAGGTTAGGTTAGGTTAGGTTAGGTTAGGTTAGGTTAGGTTAGGTTAGGTTAGGTTAGGTTAGGTTAGGTTAGGTTAGGTTAGGTTAGGTTAGGTTAGGTTAGGTTAGGTTAGGTTAGGTTAGGTTAGGTTAGGTTAGGTTAGGTTAGGTTAGGTTAGGTTAGGTTAGGTTAGGTTAGGTTAGGTTAGGTTAGGTTAGGTTAGGTTAGGTTAGGTTAGGTTAGGTTAGGTTAGGTTAGGTTAGGTTAGGTTAGGTTAGGTTAGGTTAGGTTAGGTTAGGTTAGGTTAGGTTAGGTTAGGTTAGGTTAGGTTAGGTTAGGTTAGGTTAGGTTAGGTTAGGTTAGGTTAGGTTAGGTTAGGTTAGGTTAGGTTAGGTTAGGTTAGGTTAGGTTAGGTTAGGTTAGGTTAGGTTAGGTTAGGTTAGGTTAGGTTAGGTTAGGTTAGGTTAGGTTAGGTTAGGTTAGGTTAGGTTAGGTTAGGTTAGGTTAGGTTAGGTTAGGTTAGGTTAGGTTAGGTTAGGTTAGGTTAGGTTAGGTTAGGTTAGGTTAGGTTAGGTTAGGTTAGGTTAGGTTAGGTTAGGTTAGGTTAGGTTAGGTTAGGTTAGGTTAGGTTAGGTTAGGTTAGGTTAGGTTAGGTTAGGTTAGGTTAGGTTAGGTTAGGTTAGGTTAGGTTAGGTTAGGTTAGGTTAGGTTAGGTTAGGTTAGGTTAGGTTAGGTTAGGTTAGGTTAGGTTAGGTTAGGTTAGGTTAGGTTAGGTTAGGTTAGGTTAGGTTAGGTTAGGTTAGGTTAGGTTAGGTTAGGTTAGGTTAGGTTAGGTTAGGTTAGGTTAGGTTAGGTTAGGTTAGGTTAGGTTAGGTTAGGTTAGGTTAGGTTAGGTTAGGTTAGGTTAGGTTAGGTTAGGTTAGGTTAGGTTAGGTTAGGTTAGGTTAGGTTAGGTTAGGTTAGGTTAGGTTAGGTTAGGTTAGGTTAGGTTAGGTTAGGTTAGGTTAGGTTAGGTTAGGTTAGGTTAGGTTAGGTTAGGTTAGGTTAGGTTAGGTTAGGTTAGGTTAGGTTAGGTTAGGTTAGGTTAGGTTAGGTTAGGTTAGGTTAGGTTAGGTTAGGTTAGGTTAGGTTAGGTTAGGTTAGGTTAGGTTAGGTTAGGTTAGGTTAGGTTAGGTTAGGTTAGGTTAGGTTAGGTTAGGTTAGGTTAGGTTAGGTTAGGTTAGGTTAGGTTAGGTTAGGTTAGGTTAGGTTAGGTTAGGTTAGGTTAGGTTAGGTTAGGTTAGGTTAGGTTAGGTTAGGTTAGGTTAGGTTAGGTTAGGTTAGGTTAGGTTAGGTTAGGTTAGGTTAGGTTAGGTTAGGTTAGGTTAGGTTAGGTTAGGTTAGGTTAGGTTAGGTTAGGTTAGGTTAGGTTAGGTTAGGTTAGGTTAGGTTAGGTTAGGTTAGGTTAGGTTAGGTTAGGTTAGGTTAGGTTAGGTTAGGTTAGGTTAGGTTAGGTTAGGTTAGGTTAGGTTAGGTTAGGTTAGGTTAGGTTAGGTTAGGTTAGGTTAGGTTAGGTTAGGTTAGGTTAGGTTAGGTTAGGTTAGGTTAGGTTAGGTTAGGTTAGGTTAGGTTAGGTTAGGTTAGGTTAGGTTAGGTTAGGTTAGGTTAGGTTAGGTTAGGTTAGGTTAGGTTAGGTTAGGTTAGGTTAGGTTAGGTTAGGTTAGGTTAGGTTAGGTTAGGTTAGGTTAGGTTAGGTTAGGTTAGGTTAGGTTAGGTTAGGTTAGGTTAGGTTAGGTTAGGTTAGGTTAGGTTAGGTTAGGTTAGGTTAGGTTAGGTTAGGTTAGGTTAGGTTAGGTTAGGTTAGGTTAGGTTAGGTTAGGTTAGGTTAGGTTAGGTTAGGTTAGGTTAGGTTAGGTTAGGTTAGGTTAGGTTAGGTTAGGTTAGGTTAGGTTAGGTTAGGTTAGGTTAGGTTAGGTTAGGTTAGGTTAGGTTAGGTTAGGTTAGGTTAGGTTAGGTTAGGTTAGGTTAGGTTAGGTTAGGTTAGGTTAGGTTAGGTTAGGTTAGGTTAGGTTAGGTTAGGTTAGGTTAGGTTAGGTTAGGTTAGGTTAGGTTAGGTTAGGTTAGGTTAGGTTAGGTTAGGTTAGGTTAGGTTAGGTTAGGTTAGGTTAGGTTAGGTTAGGTTAGGTTAGGTTAGGTTAGGTTAGGTTAGGTTAGGTTAGGTTAGGTTAGGTTAGGTTAGGTTAGGTTAGGTTAGGTTAGGTTAGGTTAGGTTAGGTTAGGTTAGGTTAGGTTAGGTTAGGTTAGGTTAGGTTAGGTTAGGTTAGGTTAGGTTAGGTTAGGTTAGGTTAGGTTAGGTTAGGTTAGGTTAGGTTAGGTTAGGTTAGGTTAGGTTAGGTTAGGTTAGGTTAGGTTAGGTTAGGTTAGGTTAGGTTAGGTTAGGTTAGGTTAGGTTAGGTTAGGTTAGGTTAGGTTAGGTTAGGTTAGGTTAGGTTAGGTTAGGTTAGGTTAGGTTAGGTTAGGTTAGGTTAGGTTAGGTTAGGTTAGGTTAGGTTAGGTTAGGTTAGGTTAGGTTAGGTTAGGTTAGGTTAGGTTAGGTTAGGTTAGGTTAGGTTAGGTTAGGTTAGGTTAGGTTAGGTTAGGTTAGGTTAGGTTAGGTTAGGTTAGGTTAGGTTAGGTTAGGTTAGGTTAGGTTAGGTTAGGTTAGGTTAGGTTAGGTTAGGTTAGGTTAGGTTAGGTTAGGTTAGGTTAGGTTAGGTTAGGTTAGGTTAGGTTAGGTTAGGTTAGGTTAGGTTAGGTTAGGTTAGGTTAGGTTAGGTTAGGTTAGGTTAGGTTAGGTTAGGTTAGGTTAGGTTAGGTTAGGTTAGGTTAGGTTAGGTTAGGTTAGGTTAGGTTAGGTTAGGTTAGGTTAGGTTAGGTTAGGTTAGGTTAGGTTAGGTTAGGTTAGGTTAGGTTAGGTTAGGTTAGGTTAGGTTAGGTTAGGTTAGGTTAGGTTAGGTTAGGTTAGGTTAGGTTAGGTTAGGTTAGGTTAGGTTAGGTTAGGTTAGGTTAGGTTAGGTTAGGTTAGGTTAGGTTAGGTTAGGTTAGGTTAGGTTAGGTTAGGTTAGGTTAGGTTAGGTTAGGTTAGGTTAGGTTAGGTTAGGTTAGGTTAGGTTAGGTTAGGTTAGGTTAGGTTAGGTTAGGTTAGGTTAGGTTAGGTTAGGTTAGGTTAGGTTAGGTTAGGTTAGGTTAGGTTAGGTTAGGTTAGGTTAGGTTAGGTTAGGTTAGGTTAGGTTAGGTTAGGTTAGGTTAGGTTAGGTTAGGTTAGGTTAGGTTAGGTTAGGTTAGGTTAGGTTAGGTTAGGTTAGGTTAGGTTAGGTTAGGTTAGGTTAGGTTAGGTTAGGTTAGGTTAGGTTAGGTTAGGTTAGGTTAGGTTAGGTTAGGTTAGGTTAGGTTAGGTTAGGTTAGGTTAGGTTAGGTTAGGTTAGGTTAGGTTAGGTTAGGTTAGGTTAGGTTAGGTTAGGTTAGGTTAGGTTAGGTTAGGTTAGGTTAGGTTAGGTTAGGTTAGGTTAGGTTAGGTTAGGTTAGGTTAGGTTAGGTTAGGTTAGGTTAGGTTAGGTTAGGTTAGGTTA
Source organism: Lampropteryx suffumata (assembly GCA_948098915.1). Classification (NCBI taxonomy): domain Eukaryota; kingdom Metazoa; phylum Arthropoda; class Insecta; order Lepidoptera; family Geometridae; genus Lampropteryx; species Lampropteryx suffumata. The sequence goes on from CANUEU010000019.1 coordinate 26,907, forward strand.
GGTTAGGTTAGGTTAGGTTAGGTTAGGTTAGGTTAGGTTAGGTTAGGTTAGGTTAGGTTAGGTTAGGTTAGGTTAGGTTAGGTTAGGTTAGGTTAGGTTAGGTTAGGTTAGGTTAGGTTAGGTTAGGTTAGGTTAGGTTAGGTTAGGTTAGGTTAGGTTAGGTTAGGTTAGGTTAGGTTAGGTTAGGTTAGGTTAGGTTAGGTTAGGTTAGGTTAGGTTAGGTTAGGTTAGGTTAGGTTAGGTTAGGTTAGGTTAGGTTAGGTTAGGTTAGGTTAGGTTAGGTTAGGTTAGGTTAGGTTAGGTTAGGTTAGGTTAGGTTAGGTTAGGTTAGGTTAGGTTAGGTTAGGTTAGGTTAGGTTAGGTTAGGTTAGGTTAGGTTAGGTTAGGTTAGGTTAGGTTAGGTTAGGTTAGGTTAGGTTAGGTTAGGTTAGGTTAGGTTAGGTTAGGTTAGGTTAGGTTAGGTTAGGTTAGGTTAGGTTAGGTTAGGTTAGGTTAGGTTAGGTTAGGTTAGGTTAGGTTAGGTTAGGTTAGGTTAGGTTAGGTTAGGTTAGGTTAGGTTAGGTTAGGTTAGGTTAGGTTAGGTTAGGTTAGGTT
>CANUEU010000019.1:37500-43627 GCA_948098915.1 Lampropteryx suffumata
TTAGGTTAGGTTAGGTTAGGTTAGGTTAGGTTAGGTTAGGTTAGGTTAGGTTAGGTTAGGTTAGGTTAGGTTAGGTTAGGTTAGGTTAGGTTAGGTTAGGTTAGGTTAGGTTAGGTTAGGTTAGGTTAGGTTAGGTTAGGTTAGGTTAGGTTAGGTTAGGTTAGGTTAGGTTAGGTTAGGTTAGGTTAGGTTAGGTTAGGTTAGGTTAGGTTAGGTTAGGTTAGGTTAGGTTAGGTTAGGTTAGGTTAGGTTAGGTTAGGTTAGGTTAGGTTAGGTTAGGTTAGGTTAGGTTAGGTTAGGTTAGGTTAGGTTAGGTTAGGTTAGGTTAGGTTAGGTTAGGTTAGGTTAGGTTAGGTTAGGTTAGGTTAGGTTAGGTTAGGTTAGGTTAGGTTAGGTTAGGTTAGGTTAGGTTAGGTTAGGTTAGGTTAGGTTAGGTTAGGTTAGGTTAGGTTAGGTTAGGTTAGGTTAGGTTAGGTTAGGTTAGGTTAGGTTAGGTTAGGTTAGGTTAGGTTAGGTTAGGTTAGGTTAGGTTAGGTTAGGTTAGGTTAGGTTAGGTTAGGTTAGGTTAGGTTAGGTTAGGTTAGGTTAGGTTAGGTTAGGTTAGGTTAGGTTAGGTTAGGTTAGGTTAGGTTAGGTTAGGTTAGGTTAGGTTAGGTTAGGTTAGGTTAGGTTAGGTTAGGTTAGGTTAGGTTAGGTTAGGTTAGGTTAGGTTAGGTTAGGTTAGGTTAGGTTAGGTTAGGTTAGGTTAGGTTAGGTTAGGTTAGGTTAGGTTAGGTTAGGTTAGGTTAGGTTAGGTTAGGTTAGGTTAGGTTAGGTTAGGTTAGGTTAGGTTAGGTTAGGTTAGGTTAGGTTAGGTTAGGTTAGGTTAGGTTAGGTTAGGTTAGGTTAGGTTAGGTTAGGTTAGGTTAGGTTAGGTTAGGTTAGGTTAGGTTAGGTTAGGTTAGGTTAGGTTAGGTTAGGTTAGGTTAGGTTAGGTTAGGTTAGGTTAGGTTAGGTTAGGTTAGGTTAGGTTAGGTTAGGTTAGGTTAGGTTAGGTTAGGTTAGGTTAGGTTAGGTTAGGTTAGGTTAGGTTAGGTTAGGTTAGGTTAGGTTAGGTTAGGTTAGGTTAGGTTAGGTTAGGTTAGGTTAGGTTAGGTTAGGTTAGGTTAGGTTAGGTTAGGTTAGGTTAGGTTAGGTTAGGTTAGGTTAGGTTAGGTTAGGTTAGGTTAGGTTAGGTTAGGTTAGGTTAGGTTAGGTTAGGTTAGGTTAGGTTAGGTTAGGTTAGGTTAGGTTAGGTTAGGTTAGGTTAGGTTAGGTTAGGTTAGGTTAGGTTAGGTTAGGTTAGGTTAGGTTAGGTTAGGTTAGGTTAGGTTAGGTTAGGTTAGGTTAGGTTAGGTTAGGTTAGGTTAGGTTAGGTTAGGTTAGGTTAGGTTAGGTTAGGTTAGGTTAGGTTAGGTTAGGTTAGGTTAGGTTAGGTTAGGTTAGGTTAGGTTAGGTTAGGTTAGGTTAGGTTAGGTTAGGTTAGGTTAGGTTAGGTTAGGTTAGGTTAGGTTAGGTTAGGTTAGGTTAGGTTAGGTTAGGTTAGGTTAGGTTAGGTTAGGTTAGGTTAGGTTAGGTTAGGTTAGGTTAGGTTAGGTTAGGTTAGGTTAGGTTAGGTTAGGTTAGGTTAGGTTAGGTTAGGTTAGGTTAGGTTAGGTTAGGTTAGGTTAGGTTAGGTTAGGTTAGGTTAGGTTAGGTTAGGTTAGGTTAGGTTAGGTTAGGTTAGGTTAGGTTAGGTTAGGTTAGGTTAGGTTAGGTTAGGTTAGGTTAGGTTAGGTTAGGTTAGGTTAGGTTAGGTTAGGTTAGGTTAGGTTAGGTTAGGTTAGGTTAGGTTAGGTTAGGTTAGGTTAGGTTAGGTTAGGTTAGGTTAGGTTAGGTTAGGTTAGGTTAGGTTAGGTTAGGTTAGGTTAGGTTAGGTTAGGTTAGGTTAGGTTAGGTTAGGTTAGGTTAGGTTAGGTTAGGTTAGGTTAGGTTAGGTTAGGTTAGGTTAGGTTAGGTTAGGTTAGGTTAGGTTAGGTTAGGTTAGGTTAGGTTAGGTTAGGTTAGGTTAGGTTAGGTTAGGTTAGGTTAGGTTAGGTTAGGTTAGGTTAGGTTAGGTTAGGTTAGGTTAGGTTAGGTTAGGTTAGGTTAGGTTAGGTTAGGTTAGGTTAGGTTAGGTTAGGTTAGGTTAGGTTAGGTTAGGTTAGGTTAGGTTAGGTTAGGTTAGGTTAGGTTAGGTTAGGTTAGGTTAGGTTAGGTTAGGTTAGGTTAGGTTAGGTTAGGTTAGGTTAGGTTAGGTTAGGTTAGGTTAGGTTAGGTTAGGTTAGGTTAGGTTAGGTTAGGTTAGGTTAGGTTAGGTTAGGTTAGGTTAGGTTAGGTTAGGTTAGGTTAGGTTAGGTTAGGTTAGGTTAGGTTAGGTTAGGTTAGGTTAGGTTAGGTTAGGTTAGGTTAGGTTAGGTTAGGTTAGGTTAGGTTAGGTTAGGTTAGGTTAGGTTAGGTTAGGTTAGGTTAGGTTAGGTTAGGTTAGGTTAGGTTAGGTTAGGTTAGGTTAGGTTAGGTTAGGTTAGGTTAGGTTAGGTTAGGTTAGGTTAGGTTAGGTTAGGTTAGGTTAGGTTAGGTTAGGTTAGGTTAGGTTAGGTTAGGTTAGGTTAGGTTAGGTTAGGTTAGGTTAGGTTAGGTTAGGTTAGGTTAGGTTAGGTTAGGTTAGGTTAGGTTAGGTTAGGTTAGGTTAGGTTAGGTTAGGTTAGGTTAGGTTAGGTTAGGTTAGGTTAGGTTAGGTTAGGTTAGGTTAGGTTAGGTTAGGTTAGGTTAGGTTAGGTTAGGTTAGGTTAGGTTAGGTTAGGTTAGGTTAGGTTAGGTTAGGTTAGGTTAGGTTAGGTTAGGTTAGGTTAGGTTAGGTTAGGTTAGGTTAGGTTAGGTTAGGTTAGGTTAGGTTAGGTTAGGTTAGGTTAGGTTAGGTTAGGTTAGGTTAGGTTAGGTTAGGTTAGGTTAGGTTAGGTTAGGTTAGGTTAGGTTAGGTTAGGTTAGGTTAGGTTAGGTTAGGTTAGGTTAGGTTAGGTTAGGTTAGGTTAGGTTAGGTTAGGTTAGGTTAGGTTAGGTTAGGTTAGGTTAGGTTAGGTTAGGTTAGGTTAGGTTAGGTTAGGTTAGGTTAGGTTAGGTTAGGTTAGGTTAGGTTAGGTTAGGTTAGGTTAGGTTAGGTTAGGTTAGGTTAGGTTAGGTTAGGTTAGGTTAGGTTAGGTTAGGTTAGGTTAGGTTAGGTTAGGTTAGGTTAGGTTAGGTTAGGTTAGGTTAGGTTAGGTTAGGTTAGGTTAGGTTAGGTTAGGTTAGGTTAGGTTAGGTTAGGTTAGGTTAGGTTAGGTTAGGTTAGGTTAGGTTAGGTTAGGTTAGGTTAGGTTAGGTTAGGTTAGGTTAGGTTAGGTTAGGTTAGGTTAGGTTAGGTTAGGTTAGGTTAGGTTAGGTTAGGTTAGGTTAGGTTAGGTTAGGTTAGGTTAGGTTAGGTTAGGTTAGGTTAGGTTAGGTTAGGTTAGGTTAGGTTAGGTTAGGTTAGGTTAGGTTAGGTTAGGTTAGGTTAGGTTAGGTTAGGTTAGGTTAGGTTAGGTTAGGTTAGGTTAGGTTAGGTTAGGTTAGGTTAGGTTAGGTTAGGTTAGGTTAGGTTAGGTTAGGTTAGGTTAGGTTAGGTTAGGTTAGGTTAGGTTAGGTTAGGTTAGGTTAGGTTAGGTTAGGTTAGGTTAGGTTAGGTTAGGTTAGGTTAGGTTAGGTTAGGTTAGGTTAGGTTAGGTTAGGTTAGGTTAGGTTAGGTTAGGTTAGGTTAGGTTAGGTTAGGTTAGGTTAGGTTAGGTTAGGTTAGGTTAGGTTAGGTTAGGTTAGGTTAGGTTAGGTTAGGTTAGGTTAGGTTAGGTTAGGTTAGGTTAGGTTAGGTTAGGTTAGGTTAGGTTAGGTTAGGTTAGGTTAGGTTAGGTTAGGTTAGGTTAGGTTAGGTTAGGTTAGGTTAGGTTAGGTTAGGTTAGGTTAGGTTAGGTTAGGTTAGGTTAGGTTAGGTTAGGTTAGGTTAGGTTAGGTTAGGTTAGGTTAGGTTAGGTTAGGTTAGGTTAGGTTAGGTTAGGTTAGGTTAGGTTAGGTTAGGTTAGGTTAGGTTAGGTTAGGTTAGGTTAGGTTAGGTTAGGTTAGGTTAGGTTAGGTTAGGTTAGGTTAGGTTAGGTTAGGTTAGGTTAGGTTAGGTTAGGTTAGGTTAGGTTAGGTTAGGTTAGGTTAGGTTAGGTTAGGTTAGGTTAGGTTAGGTTAGGTTAGGTTAGGTTAGGTTAGGTTAGGTTAGGTTAGGTTAGGTTAGGTTAGGTTAGGTTAGGTTAGGTTAGGTTAGGTTAGGTTAGGTTAGGTTAGGTTAGGTTAGGTTAGGTTAGGTTAGGTTAGGTTAGGTTAGGTTAGGTTAGGTTAGGTTAGGTTAGGTTAGGTTAGGTTAGGTTAGGTTAGGTTAGGTTAGGTTAGGTTAGGTTAGGTTAGGTTAGGTTAGGTTAGGTTAGGTTAGGTTAGGTTAGGTTAGGTTAGGTTAGGTTAGGTTAGGTTAGGTTAGGTTAGGTTAGGTTAGGTTAGGTTAGGTTAGGTTAGGTTAGGTTAGGTTAGGTTAGGTTAGGTTAGGTTAGGTTAGGTTAGGTTAGGTTAGGTTAGGTTAGGTTAGGTTAGGTTAGGTTAGGTTAGGTTAGGTTAGGTTAGGTTAGGTTAGGTTAGGTTAGGTTAGGTTAGGTTAGGTTAGGTTAGGTTAGGTTAGGTTAGGTTAGGTTAGGTTAGGTTAGGTTAGGTTAGGTTAGGTTAGGTTAGGTTAGGTTAGGTTAGGTTAGGTTAGGTTAGGTTAGGTTAGGTTAGGTTAGGTTAGGTTAGGTTAGGTTAGGTTAGGTTAGGTTAGGTTAGGTTAGGTTAGGTTAGGTTAGGTTAGGTTAGGTTAGGTTAGGTTAGGTTAGGTTAGGTTAGGTTAGGTTAGGTTAGGTTAGGTTAGGTTAGGTTAGGTTAGGTTAGGTTAGGTTAGGTTAGGTTAGGTTAGGTTAGGTTAGGTTAGGTTAGGTTAGGTTAGGTTAGGTTAGGTTAGGTTAGGTTAGGTTAGGTTAGGTTAGGTTAGGTTAGGTTAGGTTAGGTTAGGTTAGGTTAGGTTAGGTTAGGTTAGGTTAGGTTAGGTTAGGTTAGGTTAGGTTAGGTTAGGTTAGGTTAGGTTAGGTTAGGTTAGGTTAGGTTAGGTTAGGTTAGGTTAGGTTAGGTTAGGTTAGGTTAGGTTAGGTTAGGTTAGGTTAGGTTAGGTTAGGTTAGGTTAGGTTAGGTTAGGTTAGGTTAGGTTAGGTTAGGTTAGGTTAGGTTAGGTTAGGTTAGGTTAGGTTAGGTTAGGTTAGGTTAGGTTAGGTTAGGTTAGGTTAGGTTAGGTTAGGTTAGGTTAGGTTAGGTTAGGTTAGGTTAGGTTAGGTTAGGTTAGGTTAGGTTAGGTTAGGTTAGGTTAGGTTAGGTTAGGTTAGGTTAGGTTAGGTTAGGTTAGGTTAGGTTAGGTTAGGTTAGGTTAGGTTAGGTTAGGTTAGGTTAGGTTAGGTTAGGTTAGGTTAGGTTAGGTTAGGTTAGGTTAGGTTAGGTTAGGTTAGGTTAGGTTAGGTTAGGTTAGGTTAGGTTAGGTTAGGTTAGGTTAGGTTAGGTTAGGTTAGGTTAGGTTAGGTTAGGTTAGGTTAGGTTAGGTTAGGTTAGGTTAGGTTAGGTTAGGTTAGGTTAGGTTAGGTTAGGTTAGGTTAGGTTAGGTTAGGTTAGGTTAGGTTAGGTTAGGTTAGGTTAGGTTAGGTTAGGTTAGGTTAGGTTAGGTTAGGTTAGGTTAGGTTAGGTTAGGTTAGGTTAGGTTAGGTTAGGTTAGGTTAGGTTAGGTTAGGTTAGGTTAGGTTAGGTTAGGTTAGGTTAGGTTAGGTTAGGTTAGGTTAGGTTAGGTTAGGTTAGGTTAGGTTAGGTTAGGTTAGGTTAGGTTAGGTTAGGTTAGGTTAGGTTAGGTTAGGTTAGGTTAGGTTAGGTTAGGTTAGGTTAGGTTAGGTTAGGTTAGGTTAGGTTAGGTTAGGTTAGGTTAGGTTAGGTTAGGTTAGGTTAGGTTAGGTTAGGTTAGGTTAGGTTAGGTTAGGTT
>CANUEU010000020.1:0-30000 GCA_948098915.1 Lampropteryx suffumata
ACCTAACCTAACCTAACCTAACCTAACCTAACCTAACCTCAACCTAACCTAACCTAACCTAACCTAACCTAACCTAACCTAACCTAACCTAACCTAACCTAACCTAACCTAACCTAACCTAACCTAACCTAACCTAACCTAACCTAACCTAACCTAACCTAACCTAACCTAACCTAACCTAACCTAACCTAACCTAACCTAACCTAACCTAACCTAACCTAACCTAACCTAACCTAACCTAACCTAACCTAACCTAACCTAACCTAACCTAACCTAACCTAACCTAACCTAACCTAACCTAACCTAACCTAACCTAACCTAACCTAACCTAACCTAACCTAACCTAACCTAACCTAACCTAACCTAACCTAACCTAACCTAACCTAACCTAACCTAACCTAACCTAACCTAACCTAACCTAACCTAACCTAACCTAACCTAACCTAACCTAACCTAACCTAACCTAACCTAACCTAACCTAACCTAACCTAACCTAACCTAACCTAACCTAACCTAACCTAACCTAACCTAACCTAACCTAACCTAACCTAACCTAACCTAACCTAACCTAACCTAACCTAACCTAACCTAACCTAACCTAACCTAACCTAACCTAACCTAACCTAACCTAACCTAACCTAACCTAACCTAACCTAACCTAACCTAACCTAACCTAACCTAACCTAACCTAACCTAACCTAACCTAACCTAACCTAACCTAACCTAACCTAACCTAACCTAACCTAACCTAACCTAACCTAACCTAACCTAACCTAACCTAACCTAACCTAACCTAACCTAACCTAACCTAACCTAACCTAACCTAACCTAACCTAACCTAACCTAACCTAACCTAACCTAACCTAACCTAACCTAACCTAACCTAACCTAACCTAACCTAACCTAACCTAACCTAACCTAACCTAACCTAACCTAACCTAACCTAACCTAACCTAACCTAACCTAACCTAACCTAACCTAACCTAACCTAACCTAACCTAACCTAACCTAACCTAACCTAACCTAACCTAACCTAACCTAACCTAACCTAACCTAACCTAACCTAACCTAACCTAACCTAACCTAACCTAACCTAACCTAACCTAACCTAACCTAACCTAACCTAACCTAACCTAACCTAACCTAACCTAACCTAACCTAACCTAACCTAACCTAACCTAACCTAACCTAACCTAACCTAACCTAACCTAACCTAACCTAACCTAACCTAACCTAACCTAACCTAACCTAACCTAACCTAACCTAACCTAACCTAACCTAACCTAACCTAACCTAACCTAACCTAACCTAACCTAACCTAACCTAACCTAACCTAACCTAACCTAACCTAACCTAACCTAACCTAACCTAACCTAACCTAACCTAACCTAACCTAACCTAACCTAACCTAACCTAACCTAACCTAACCTAACCTAACCTAACCTAACCTAACCTAACCTAACCTAACCTAACCTAACCTAACCTAACCTAACCTAACCTAACCTAACCTAACCTAACCTAACCTAACCTAACCTAACCTAACCTAACCTAACCTAACCTAACCTAACCTAACCTAACCTAACCTAACCTAACCTAACCTAACCTAACCTAACCTAACCTAACCTAACCTAACCTAACCTAACCTAACCTAACCTAACCTAACCTAACCTAACCTAACCTAACCTAACCTAACCTAACCTAACCTAACCTAACCTAACCTAACCTAACCTAACCTAACCTAACCTAACCTAACCTAACCTAACCTAACCTAACCTAACCTAACCTAACCTAACCTAACCTAACCTAACCTAACCTAACCTAACCTAACCTAACCTAACCTAACCTAACCTAACCTAACCTAACCTAACCTAACCTAACCTAACCTAACCTAACCTAACCTAACCTAACCTAACCTAACCTAACCTAACCTAACCTAACCTAACCTAACCTAACCTAACCTAACCTAACCTAACCTAACCTAACCTAACCTAACCTAACCTAACCTAACCTAACCTAACCTAACCTAACCTAACCTAACCTAACCTAACCTAACCTAACCTAACCTAACCTAACCTAACCTAACCTAACCTAACCTAACCTAACCTAACCTAACCTAACCTAACCTAACCTAACCTAACCTAACCTAACCTAACCTAACCTAACCTAACCTAACCTAACCTAACCTAACCTAACCTAACCTAACCTAACCTAACCTAACCTAACCTAACCTAACCTAACCTAACCTAACCTAACCTAACCTAACCTAACCTAACCTAACCTAACCTAACCTAACCTAACCTAACCTAACCTAACCTAACCTAACCTAACCTAACCTAACCTAACCTAACCTAACCTAACCTAACCTAACCTAACCTAACCTAACCTAACCTAACCTAACCTAACCTAACCTAACCTAACCTAACCTAACCTAACCTAACCTAACCTAACCTAACCTAACCTAACCTAACCTAACCTAACCTAACCTAACCTAACCTAACCTAACCTAACCTAACCTAACCTAACCTAACCTAACCTAACCTAACCTAACCTAACCTAACCTAACCTAACCTAACCTAACCTAACCTAACCTAACCTAACCTAACCTAACCTAACCTAACCTAACCTAACCTAACCTAACCTAACCTAACCTAACCTAACCTAACCTAACCTAACCTAACCTAACCTAACCTAACCTAACCTAACCTAACCTAACCTAACCTAACCTAACCTAACCTAACCTAACCTAACCTAACCTAACCTAACCTAACCTAACCTAACCTAACCTAACCTAACCTAACCTAACCTAACCTAACCTAACCTAACCTAACCTAACCTAACCTAACCTAACCTAACCTAACCTAACCTAACCTAACCTAACCTAACCTAACCTAACCTAACCTAACCTAACCTAACCTAACCTAACCTAACCTAACCTAACCTAACCTAACCTAACCTAACCTAACCTAACCTAACCTAACCTAACCTAACCTAACCTAACCTAACCTAACCTAACCTAACCTAACCTAACCTAACCTAACCTAACCTAACCTAACCTAACCTAACCTAACCTAACCTAACCTAACCTAACCTAACCTAACCTAACCTAACCTAACCTAACCTAACCTAACCTAACCTAACCTAACCTAACCTAACCTAACCTAACCTAACCTAACCTAACCTAACCTAACCTAACCTAACCTAACCTAACCTAACCTAACCTAACCTAACCTAACCTAACCTAACCTAACCTAACCTAACCTAACCTAACCTAACCTAACCTAACCTAACCTAACCTAACCTAACCTAACCTAACCTAACCTAACCTAACCTAACCTAACCTAACCTAACCTAACCTAACCTAACCTAACCTAACCTAACCTAACCTAACCTAACCTAACCTAACCTAACCTAACCTAACCTAACCTAACCTAACCTAACCTAACCTAACCTAACCTAACCTAACCTAACCTAACCTAACCTAACCTAACCTAACCTAACCTAACCTAACCTAACCTAACCTAACCTAACCTAACCTAACCTAACCTAACCTAACCTAACCTAACCTAACCTAACCTAACCTAACCTAACCTAACCTAACCTAACCTAACCTAACCTAACCTAACCTAACCTAACCTAACCTAACCTAACCTAACCTAACCTAACCTAACCTAACCTAACCTAACCTAACCTAACCTAACCTAACCTAACCTAACCTAACCTAACCTAACCTAACCTAACCTAACCTAACCTAACCTAACCTAACCTAACCTAACCTAACCTAACCTAACCTAACCTAACCTAACCTAACCTAACCTAACCTAACCTAACCTAACCTAACCTAACCTAACCTAACCTAACCTAACCTAACCTAACCTAACCTAACCTAACCTAACCTAACCTAACCTAACCTAACCTAACCTAACCTAACCTAACCTAACCTAACCTAACCTAACCTAACCTAACCTAACCTAACCTAACCTAACCTAACCTAACCTAACCTAACCTAACCTAACCTAACCTAACCTAACCTAACCTAACCTAACCTAACCTAACCTAACCTAACCTAACCTAACCTAACCTAACCTAACCTAACCTAACCTAACCTAACCTAACCTAACCTAACCTAACCTAACCTAACCTAACCTAACCTAACCTAACCTAACCTAACCTAACCTAACCTAACCTAACCTAACCTAACCTAACCTAACCTAACCTAACCTAACCTAACCTAACCTAACCTAACCTAACCTAACCTAACCTAACCTAACCTAACCTAACCTAACCTAACCTAACCTAACCTAACCTAACCTAACCTAACCTAACCTAACCTAACCTAACCTAACCTAACCTAACCTAACCTAACCTAACCTAACCTAACCTAACCTAACCTAACCTAACCTAACCTAACCTAACCTAACCTAACCTAACCTAACCTAACCTAACCTAACCTAACCTAACCTAACCTAACCTAACCTAACCTAACCTAACCTAACCTAACCTAACCTAACCTAACCTAACCTAACCTAACCTAACCTAACCTAACCTAACCTAACCTAACCTAACCTAACCTAACCTAACCTAACCTAACCTAACCTAACCTAACCTAACCTAACCTAACCTAACCTAACCTAACCTAACCTAACCTAACCTAACCTAACCTAACCTAACCTAACCTAACCTAACCTAACCTAACCTAACCTAACCTAACCTAACCTAACCTAACCTAACCTAACCTAACCTAACCTAACCTAACCTAACCTAACCTAACCTAACCTAACCTAACCTAACCTAACCTAACCTAACCTAACCTAACCTAACCTAACCTAACCTAACCTAACCTAACCTAACCTAACCTAACCTAACCTAACCTAACCTAACCTAACCTAACCTAACCTAACCTAACCTAACCTAACCTAACCTAACCTAACCTAACCTAACCTAACCTAACCTAACCTAACCTAACCTAACCTAACCTAACCTAACCTAACCTAACCTAACCTAACCTAACCTAACCTAACCTAACCTAACCTAACCTAACCTAACCTAACCTAACCTAACCTAACCTAACCTAACCTAACCTAACCTAACCTAACCTAACCTAACCTAACCTAACCTAACCTAACCTAACCTAACCTAACCTAACCTAACCTAACCTAACCTAACCTAACCTAACCTAACCTAACCTAACCTAACCTAACCTAACCTAACCTAACCTAACCTAACCTAACCTAACCTAACCTAACCTAACCTAACCTAACCTAACCTAACCTAACCTAACCTAACCTAACCTAACCTAACCTAACCTAACCTAACCTAACCTAACCTAACCTAACCTAACCTAACCTAACCTAACCTAACCTAACCTAACCTAACCTAACCTAACCTAACCTAACCTAACCTAACCTAACCTAACCTAACCTAACCTAACCTAACCTAACCTAACCTAACCTAACCTAACCTAACCTAACCTAACCTAACCTAACCTAACCTAACCTAACCTAACCTAACCTAACCTAACCTAACCTAACCTAACCTAACCTAACCTAACCTAACCTAACCTAACCTAACCTAACCTAACCTAACCTAACCTAACCTAACCTAACCTAACCTAACCTAACCTAACCTAACCTAACCTAACCTAACCTAACCTAACCTAACCTAACCTAACCTAACCTAACCTAACCTAACCTAACCTAACCTAACCTAACCTAACCTAACCTAACCTAACCTAACCTAACCTAACCTAACCTAACCTAACCTAACCTAACCTAACCTAACCTAACCTAACCTAACCTAACCTAACCTAACCTAACCTAACCTAACCTAACCTAACCTAACCTAACCTAACCTAACCTAACCTAACCTAACCTAACCTAACCTAACCTAACCTAACCTAACCTAACCTAACCTAACCTAACCTAACCTAACCTAACCTAACCTAACCTAACCTAACCTAACCTAACCTAACCTAACCTAACCTAACCTAACCTAACCTAACCTAACCTAACCTAACCTAACCTAACCTAACCTAACCTAACCTAACCTAACCTAACCTAACCTAACCTAACCTAACCTAACCTAACCTAACCTAACCTAACCTAACCTAACCTAACCTAACCTAACCTAACCTAACCTAACCTAACCTAACCTAACCTAACCTAACCTAACCTAACCTAACCTAACCTAACCTAACCTAACCTAACCTAACCTAACCTAACCTAACCTAACCTAACCTAACCTAACCTAACCTAACCTAACCTAACCTAACCTAACCTAACCTAACCTAACCTAACCTAACCTAACCTAACCTAACCTAACCTAACCTAACCTAACCTAACCTAACCTAACCTAACCTAACCTAACCTAACCTAACCTAACCTAACCTAACCTAACCTAACCTAACCTAACCTAACCTAACCTAACCTAACCTAACCTAACCTAACCTAACCTAACCTAACCTAACCTAACCTAACCTAACCTAACCTAACCTAACCTAACCTAACCTAACCTAACCTAACCTAACCTAACCTAACCTAACCTAACCTAACCTAACCTAACCTAACCTAACCTAACCTAACCTAACCTAACCTAACCTAACCTAACCTAACCTAACCTAACCTAACCTAACCTAACCTAACCTAACCTAACCTAACCTAACCTAACCTAACCTAACCTAACCTAACCTAACCTAACCTAACCTAACCTAACCTAACCTAACCTAACCTAACCTAACCTAACCTAACCTAACCTAACCTAACCTAACCTAACCTAACCTAACCTAACCTAACCTAACCTAACCTAACCTAACCTAACCTAACCTAACCTAACCTAACCTAACCTAACCTAACCTAACCTAACCTAACCTAACCTAACCTAACCTAACCTAACCTAACCTAACCTAACCTAACCTAACCTAACCTAACCTAACCTAACCTAACCTAACCTAACCTAACCTAACCTAACCTAACCTAACCTAACCTAACCTAACCTAACCTAACCTAACCTAACCTAACCTAACCTAACCTAACCTAACCTAACCTAACCTAACCTAACCTAACCTAACCTAACCTAACCTAACCTAACCTAACCTAACCTAACCTAACCTAACCTAACCTAACCTAACCTAACCTAACCTAACCTAACCTAACCTAACCTAACCTAACCTAACCTAACCTAACCTAACCTAACCTAACCTAACCTAACCTAACCTAACCTAACCTAACCTAACCTAACCTAACCTAACCTAACCTAACCTAACCTAACCTAACCTAACCTAACCTAACCTAACCTAACCTAACCTAACCTAACCTAACCTAACCTAACCTAACCTAACCTAACCTAACCTAACCTAACCTAACCTAACCTAACCTAACCTAACCTAACCTAACCTAACCTAACCTAACCTAACCTAACCTAACCTAACCTAACCTAACCTAACCTAACCTAACCTAACCTAACCTAACCTAACCTAACCTAACCTAACCTAACCTAACCTAACCTAACCTAACCTAACCTAACCTAACCTAACCTAACCTAACCTAACCTAACCTAACCTAACCTAACCTAACCTAACCTAACCTAACCTAACCTAACCTAACCTAACCTAACCTAACCTAACCTAACCTAACCTAACCTAACCTAACCTAACCTAACCTAACCTAACCTAACCTAACCTAACCTAACCTAACCTAACCTAACCTAACCTAACCTAACCTAACCTAACCTAACCTAACCTAACCTAACCTAACCTAACCTAACCTAACCTAACCTAACCTAACCTAACCTAACCTAACCTAACCTAACCTAACCTAACCTAACCTAACCTAACCTAACCTAACCTAACCTAACCTAACCTAACCTAACCTAACCTAACCTAACCTAACCTAACCTAACCTAACCTAACCTAACCTAACCTAACCTAACCTAACCTAACCTAACCTAACCTAACCTAACCTAACCTAACCTAACCTAACCTAACCTAACCTAACCTAACCTAACCTAACCTAACCTAACCTAACCTAACCTAACCTAACCTAACCTAACCTAACCTAACCTAACCTAACCTAACCTAACCTAACCTAACCTAACCTAACCTAACCTAACCTAACCTAACCTAACCTAACCTAACCTAACCTAACCTAACCTAACCTAACCTAACCTAACCTAACCTAACCTAACCTAACCTAACCTAACCTAACCTAACCTAACCTAACCTAACCTAACCTAACCTAACCTAACCTAACCTAACCTAACCTAACCTAACCTAACCTAACCTAACCTAACCTAACCTAACCTAACCTAACCTAACCTAACCTAACCTAACCTAACCTAACCTAACCTAACCTAACCTAACCTAACCTAACCTAACCTAACCTAACCTAACCTAACCTAACCTAACCTAACCTAACCTAACCTAACCTAACCTAACCTAACCTAACCTAACCTAACCTAACCTAACCTAACCTAACCTAACCTAACCTAACCTAACCTAACCTAACCTAACCTAACCTAACCTAACCTAACCTAACCTAACCTAACCTAACCTAACCTAACCTAACCTAACCTAACCTAACCTAACCTAACCTAACCTAACCTAACCTAACCTAACCTAACCTAACCTAACCTAACCTAACCTAACCTAACCTAACCTAACCTAACCTAACCTAACCTAACCTAACCTAACCTAACCTAACCTAACCTAACCTAACCTAACCTAACCTAACCTAACCTAACCTAACCTAACCTAACCTAACCTAACCTAACCTAACCTAACCTAACCTAACCTAACCTAACCTAACCTAACCTAACCTAACCTAACCTAACCTAACCTAACCTAACCTAACCTAACCTAACCTAACCTAACCTAACCTAACCTAACCTAACCTAACCTAACCTAACCTAACCTAACCTAACCTAACCTAACCTAACCTAACCTAACCTAACCTAACCTAACCTAACCTAACCTAACCTAACCTAACCTAACCTAACCTAACCTAACCTAACCTAACCTAACCTAACCTAACCTAACCTAACCTAACCTAACCTAACCTAACCTAACCTAACCTAACCTAACCTAACCTAACCTAACCTAACCTAACCTAACCTAACCTAACCTAACCTAACCTAACCTAACCTAACCTAACCTAACCTAACCTAACCTAACCTAACCTAACCTAACCTAACCTAACCTAACCTAACCTAACCTAACCTAACCTAACCTAACCTAACCTAACCTAACCTAACCTAACCTAACCTAACCTAACCTAACCTAACCTAACCTAACCTAACCTAACCTAACCTAACCTAACCTAACCTAACCTAACCTAACCTAACCTAACCTAACCTAACCTAACCTAACCTAACCTAACCTAACCTAACCTAACCTAACCTAACCTAACCTAACCTAACCTAACCTAACCTAACCTAACCTAACCTAACCTAACCTAACCTAACCTAACCTAACCTAACCTAACCTAACCTAACCTAACCTAACCTAACCTAACCTAACCTAACCTAACCTAACCTAACCTAACCTAACCTAACCTAACCTAACCTAACCTAACCTAACCTAACCTAACCTAACCTAACCTAACCTAACCTAACCTAACCTAACCTAACCTAACCTAACCTAACCTAACCTAACCTAACCTAACCTAACCTAACCTAACCTAACCTAACCTAACCTAACCTAACCTAACCTAACCTAACCTAACCTAACCTAACCTAACCTAACCTAACCTAACCTAACCTAACCTAACCTAACCTAACCTAACCTAACCTAACCTAACCTAACCTAACCTAACCTAACCTAACCTAACCTAACCTAACCTAACCTAACCTAACCTAACCTAACCTAACCTAACCTAACCTAACCTAACCTAACCTAACCTAACCTAACCTAACCTAACCTAACCTAACCTAACCTAACCTAACCTAACCTAACCTAACCTAACCTAACCTAACCTAACCTAACCTAACCTAACCTAACCTAACCTAACCTAACCTAACCTAACCTAACCTAACCTAACCTAACCTAACCTAACCTAACCTAACCTAACCTAACCTAACCTAACCTAACCTAACCTAACCTAACCTAACCTAACCTAACCTAACCTAACCTAACCTAACCTAACCTAACCTAACCTAACCTAACCTAACCTAACCTAACCTAACCTAACCTAACCTAACCTAACCTAACCTAACCTAACCTAACCTAACCTAACCTAACCTAACCTAACCTAACCTAACCTAACCTAACCTAACCTAACCTAACCTAACCTAACCTAACCTAACCTAACCTAACCTAACCTAACCTAACCTAACCTAACCTAACCTAACCTAACCTAACCTAACCTAACCTAACCTAACCTAACCTAACCTAACCTAACCTAACCTAACCTAACCTAACCTAACCTAACCTAACCTAACCTAACCTAACCTAACCTAACCTAACCTAACCTAACCTAACCTAACCTAACCTAACCTAACCTAACCTAACCTAACCTAACCTAACCTAACCTAACCTAACCTAACCTAACCTAACCTAACCTAACCTAACCTAACCTAACCTAACCTAACCTAACCTAACCTAACCTAACCTAACCTAACCTAACCTAACCTAACCTAACCTAACCTAACCTAACCTAACCTAACCTAACCTAACCTAACCTAACCTAACCTAACCTAACCTAACCTAACCTAACCTAACCTAACCTAACCTAACCTAACCTAACCTAACCTAACCTAACCTAACCTAACCTAACCTAACCTAACCTAACCTAACCTAACCTAACCTAACCTAACCTAACCTAACCTAACCTAACCTAACCTAACCTAACCTAACCTAACCTAACCTAACCTAACCTAACCTAACCTAACCTAACCTAACCTAACCTAACCTAACCTAACCTAACCTAACCTAACCTAACCTAACCTAACCTAACCTAACCTAACCTAACCTAACCTAACCTAACCTAACCTAACCTAACCTAACCTAACCTAACCTAACCTAACCTAACCTAACCTAACCTAACCTAACCTAACCTAACCTAACCTAACCTAACCTAACCTAACCTAACCTAACCTAACCTAACCTAACCTAACCTAACCTAACCTAACCTAACCTAACCTAACCTAACCTAACCTAACCTAACCTAACCTAACCTAACCTAACCTAACCTAACCTAACCTAACCTAACCTAACCTAACCTAACCTAACCTAACCTAACCTAACCTAACCTAACCTAACCTAACCTAACCTAACCTAACCTAACCTAACCTAACCTAACCTAACCTAACCTAACCTAACCTAACCTAACCTAACCTAACCTAACCTAACCTAACCTAACCTAACCTAACCTAACCTTTTTTTTTTTTTTTTTTTATTGTCAGGTGGAAAAATCTGCTTGCAGACGCCCAACTACGAGTGAGGGTCGTAGTTGGGTAGTGTGGGGTTGTCGGACTCGACGACCCACTAAAAAACCACCTGGTGGCCAGCCTCGATGCATGTCAAGGGGCTCCGGGATCTCCATACGGAACGCACCGGTGCCCCTCTCGCAACGTGCTTTAAGCACTGTCCCGGGAATGACTCCCACAGCCACGCCCGGCACCCTCGCGTGCTACGGCGACCTTTGCCACAAAAGCCGCCGCCCTCCCGGGATCCGTATTTAATCCGCTAGAGCCCTCACTCCAGCCGATCACGGATCCAAAAGGTCCCCTGTTTGGCAGGGGATACCACTCGCCCCCTCACGGGGCAGGCAAAGCGGGGTGGCCGTTGTCGGCACCCCGCCGCCTCCTCCTCCGAGCGGGATCGGCCCTCTCCCGATCTCGCTCAGCGGCCTCTTTCTGAGTCATTACTGACTCACAGAAAGAGGCCATGGCCTGCCAAGCCGCTTCATCTACCAGCATAGCCGCTACTATGCTTGGCAGCGAAAGATCCTGCCCGACCCTGTTGGCCAGGATTCCGCGCTCCACGCACCACGCTGGGCATTGCTCCAGCGTGTGCTGCGCGGAATCCGAGTCTCCCCCACAATGGTGACATTGTGGAGACAATTCGCGTCCGATTCTACTCAGGTATTCACCGAAAACACCGTGTCCGGTGAGTACCTGAGTAAGTCTAAAGGTGACGTTCCCGTGATTCCTCCCCAGCCAGGCTTCGAAGTTTGGCGCAATAGCGCCGACGGCGCGTTGGCGCAAGTATCGTGGCTCCTCCAGCCGCTCGCGCCACATCCCGAGCGCACGTCGACGCTCCTGCGCCCGCACTTCAGCAGGCGCGGTTCCGCTCCCATCATCCTGTCGGAGACGGACGTACACCCGTGCATCCATCACCGCCAAGATGTCCAGGGGCGGGAACCGCGCCAGGATGGTTGCCGCCTCGAAAGATATCGTGCGATATCCTCGTGCGATACGGATGGCCATAGTACGCTGCAAGCTATTATATAATAACCTACAGCGCCTAACACCCGCCAGTCTAGCTGACCAAACGGGTGCTCCGTAGAGAGCCATCGATCGCACGACCCCCGCATAGAGGCGGCGCACCCCTTCCCTAGGTCCCCCGAGATTTGGTAGCAGTCTATGCAAAGCACCCACTACCTTCTGAATCCGGGGGACGGAGCGGCCGAAGTGCTCTCCGAAATCCCAGCGCCCATCCAAGGTGAGGCCTAGGTACTTAAGGTACCGCCCCACCTGGACCTCAACGTCACCGACGCGAACTGTCATACTGGGTGGTTCTCTTCCCCTCGGGAATTTATGGAACCATAGCGCTTCAGTTTTCTGAGGCGCTATCCGCAGACCCAGCTCGTGGATTTTCTCCACGACACGAGCCACCCCAAGCTCTGCGAGCCCTTTAGTCCCGACGAAGGAGTCTCCGCCGGCTAATACGAGTGTATCATCTGCATAACAGACGACTCGTACGCCGGCGGGGAGATCGATGCGCAGGACCGCGTCGTACGCCAAGTTCCACAAGAGGGGGCCTAACACAGACCCCTGTGGAACTCCGCAGCACACTTCCCTCTGGTGCAATGTACCGTCCCTGCCTATAAATTGCACACACCTGTCGCGAAGGTAGGCACCAACGACGCGCTGCAGGTAGGGTGGCACTCCGTGAAATACGAGTGCCTCCCTGATCGCCCTCCAGGGCAGGGAGTTAAAGGCGTTAACGATGTCCAAGGATATCGCTAACACCCTCCCGCCCCGGGACACTACCTGGTCCGACAGCGTACGGACACGAAGAATCGCGTCCACTGTCGAACGCGCTCGTCGGAAACCGAACTGGTCGTCCGACAAATTGGTGCCTTCCCGCGACAGATGCGTGCTTAGACGGTCGGCAATTATTCTTTCGAATAATTTGCCGGCTTCGTCTAGCAAGCATATAGGACGGTACGCAGAGGGAGAATCCGCGGCTCTGTCGTTCTTCCTCAATAGGACCAACCCTGCCTCTTTCCATTCTTTGGGGAACACTCCGAAGCGTAGGCAGCCGTCGAACAACTGCCTCAGCTTGTCCCCTAAGCCGGCGGATAGAGCCAGTACCCAGGCCCGACCTGGAACCCCGTCGGGTCCGGGTGCTGTATTACGAGCCCTGAGGCGCTTCACGGCTCGGTCCAACTCCTCTCCAGATACCCCCATTTCATCGGCCCAGATGGTCGGGACCGATAAAGGGTCGGGGATAAGGGTACTGTCCTGGACTCTTGGAAAGAGCGTGTCAACCACTCTTTCCACGAACGCAGAGTCCAGGGTTTCCGTCAGCGGAGGGACCCATGGCCGGAGCTTGCCCAGTACCATTTTGTACGGGCGCCCCCATGGGTCCCTATTCAGTCCCTCGAGAAGTTCGCTCCAGGACCGAGCCTTGGAATCGGCTATCGCGACTTGGAGCGCCTTCGTAGCACCTCGGTATACC
Organism: Lampropteryx suffumata; assembly: GCA_948098915.1. Classification (NCBI taxonomy): domain Eukaryota; kingdom Metazoa; phylum Arthropoda; class Insecta; order Lepidoptera; family Geometridae; genus Lampropteryx; species Lampropteryx suffumata. Next base: position 13,895 of record CANUEU010000020.1, read on the forward strand.
TGATACGCTCTATCCACCTCTTCGGCAGGCGCTCGCCTTCTTCTCCGGGTTCTGGTATATTGGCGTCGGGAGCGCAGGCATACCTCGCGTAGCCTTGCAATCTCCTCCGACCACCAGTATACCGCCCTACGCTTGGATGGCCTGCTTCGGGGCATCGATAAGTCACAGATTGACGTCATCGTTGCCCGGAACCAGGCCGCCTCCCTCTGAGGATCGGGCAGGATCTCATCGGCTTGGCCTTCCGGCCAGGCCGCGACGATGGCTGCGGCTTCGAGCAGATCCCTGTCGAGCCGCTTGAGAGACCATCGCCGCGGCAGGCTGTTATTGCGACGGGACACACTGTCATGGGGGCGGAGAGCCACATCGAAAACGATGTGGCGATGGTCAGACAGCGTGACCACCTCCTCCGCCACTCTCCATCCCGACACCAGGTGGGTGGCTGAGGGAGTCGACCATGACAGGTCAACGATCGACTCTCCCTGCCACCGCACACATGTGCTTACGGACCCCCGATTAAGCAACCGGAGGTCTATACCCGCCGCCCATTGTAGCATGGTCTCTCCTCTGCAGTCATCCTGGCGACTCCCCCACTCACGCGAGTGAGCGTTGAAGTCACCCAGGATGAGAACGGGACGCGGTAGGCACCTGCGGATACAGTTTCCTACCGCATCCAGGTACGCCTCGAAGGCGGCGAGGGTACAGTTGGGAGAGATGTAGCAGCCTACAACGGCTAAGTGACCCCATTCCGTAGCTACGAAGCCCTGTCCCTTCTCCAGAAGGGAACAGGGGGGGTCACTTTGGCCACCACCCCAATATATAGCAACATCGCCTAGTAGGTCCCCGAACCAGCGAGGGTGGTCGAGGACACAGTAAGGCTCTGCTGCTACGGCAAGTGCAATCGACCTTTGCGCGAGGGTTTGCAGGAACAAATCCTGCGCGCCTCGGCAGTGGTTTAGATTGCACTGGAGAACTCGTAAGGTGTGATCCATTACGTGGACTCCATTGACTCCTGGGGTGGGGCTGTTTGGCCCGACTGAGCGGCTCCCTTTGTTGGAGCCGCCCTGCCTTCCGGTACTGGGGCTGACGGGGGACGACCTTGTCTCCCTTTTGCCTGAGGAGGAGAGCATTGTTTGCTCCCCATCCTATGGTCAGCCTTGCAGCCCTTGTCGGAGCACAGTGGACACCTGCGCGGACCCGTGCATTGGCTCGCCCGATGGCCGGGTTCACCGCACGCGTAGCACAAGCTGCTACGGTCCGCCGTACTCTGACATGTGCTGCGGACGTGCCCGTATTCTAGGCACCGGTAGCACTGCAGAGGCCTGGAGGTCAAGTAGTCCACCCGGGCCGATACCCAGCCGACAGTGACGCGTCCTGCCGCAGCTAGCTTCCGCACGGAAGCTAGTGGGCATCGGACCCACACCGTGCCTAGAGCAGTGGGTGAACGGCGTATCTCGCCCACCCGCACGTCATTGACCGAGCAACCTCCAGCCTCGGCGACAGCAGTCTGCACCTCTTGAGGTGTGACGCTGTCATCGAGGTCTTTCAGTCGCAGCTCCCCTGTTTTCACTGGGCGTGCAACTCGTACACCCAGATCGGCGAGAGCCACGCCCATGCGTTCGGCCAGCCTGTCAGCTTTAGACGAGCAGTCCGGCCCGGACACCTCTAATATAAGACCTCCTGTGATGGCCTTTTTCGAACGGACCTGATCCACTCCGAAGTCGGCCAGTTTTATCCGGGCCTTAGCTGAAGCCATGACTGCAGCGAGGGTGACTTCCGAACCCTCCGGAATCGTCACCGTTATCGCCGCAGAAGTAGGCAGCCGCGCAGGTTTTGCCGTCGCACTAGCCTTTGCACCAGTCTTTGAGCCAACCTTGTGACTAGCCTTTGGGCCAGTCTTGGGGCCGGCTTTGGGGCCGGTGCTTTTGCTGGATTTGGTGCCAGCACTTGAGCTTGTCTTTGGGCCAGCGCTTGTGTTAGCGTTGGGGACAGGCTTAGTCGGTCCTGGAGTGTGCTTGGGCTTGTTTGCCTTCTTTCCCGTTACTGTCGCCCAAGTACCAGCAGAAGCCATCGGCCTCTGTGTCTCGACAGAATGCACAGGCTTAGCTTTCGCTTGTGCCTTGCTTGATGGCCCTAAAGAGGGTCCTGGCTTCGAGGCAGCCGCAGTGCCCTGAGAAGGAAGCATCGAAATTGCAGCTAACTTCTTATCCATTAGAGCACCAATGCGCTCCATGAACTGGGCCTCCCAGTTTTTTCCACCGGCAGCAGGTGTTGGTGCCACCGGTTCACCTTCGCTAGCCTTGGGGCTAGCCTGCTGTCGGACGACCTCCGATAGCTGCTCCACTTTGGTGGAGAGGTCAGCCATTTGTGTTCGCAGTTCCGCGTTTTCCCGCTCGAGACGCACTACGTTGGCGTCCGTGGCAGTGCGCTGTGCCAACTCAACCGCAACCGCCATTGCTCTTCTCACTGATGTCCGCAGACCCTTGACAAAATCGCCGCGTAAGTTTCTAGACTTATCGGCGATTTTTTCAATTGTCTGCAGCTCGACCGTAATGCATGCGCCTAGCTCCTCTGTCGAATGCGCCTGCATTTCTTGCCCCAGCTCGACTGCCGATGGCAGTTTGTCTTTGCTCCGGCTGGATGAAGGAGCGACTTGGGGATCAAAGACGTCAGAGTCCAAGAGGTCCTTGTCCTTCATGAACAGAGGTCGTTTAGACCCTTTGGGACTTGAGCCACCACTCCCCGGTTCAGATTTTCTGCTCCGCTTCAGTTTTCGGGATACCTCCGAAGCCGATGAAGCTCGAGAAGAAATGGACCCAACCGAGCAGTCCGACTCCTCTCCCACTCCACATGCCGCAATCAGCCGCGTTGTTGGCCGGGCGAATGTGCTCCGCCTGGTCATCTTCTTGCCTTCCTCACTTCCGCCTTTACGGCCACCATCTTCTTCGTTTTGAATTTCAGTTTCCATCTAATTCCCACGAGTACCGGGGAAAGTACTACGACCCGAACAGTGCCCACGTGTATTCGGGAAGGGTTAGGTGGACCTAACCAAGGCCTAGGCCTAGGTAGCAGTAGCGACTGACTTTACCGGCCAGCCATCCTCGTAAGAGAAAGGACCTCGTGCTGCCACCACCACTTGTCCGACGGGATTTTTTATAGAGGTTTACTCCTCGCAGCCCGGGCGACCAAGCCAAGACCATCGGTCCTGTTCAGGTTACGAGACATGACCGCAACCGTTGCAGGATTACGACTTTGAGCTGGGGGCGGGGAAGACTAGTCTTCCTCTACCTGCCCGACGGCGGGGTAAGCGCACGCCGGGCCCAACTCTGGACACCCCTAAGCACCGCCCCACTCGGATTTCCCGCGAGGAAACTGACCCATACAGCCGACTCGCGGAAAACCGGGCGGGACGACGCAAACCTGACTACACCCTAAAACTAACCTATCCTAACCTACCTTCCCTAGCCTGACCTACCTAATCTAACCTAGGCACAAGCCCCGCCCTAGACCGCCTATGCGGTTCCTCCCTTGTCTCATCTCACTGTGCCCTCTGCTAATCAGAGGGACACGTGGAGAGATCCTCCGTGTCGGGTTATTGGCCACCGTGCGATACTTTTTTAGCGAACTAAAGAAGTATCCCACGGTGTTACCAGGGTGCACCACGAGGAGGTTACCCGACCTTGCACCCCAACCTAACCTAACCTTTTTTTTTTTTTTTTTTTTTTTTTTTGACGAGGAGAAATCTGCAAACAGATTTCCAATGCACTGAGGGGTGCAAATGGAATATGTGAGGTTGGCTGTCTAAAAAACGACAGACGACTCACTAAAACTCCCCGGTGACCAGCCTCATTGCATGTCAAGGGGCTCCGGGATCTCCATAGGAACGCACCGGTGCCCCTCTCGCAAAGTGCTGCGGCCGCAGCCCATCCCAGGAGTGGCAAGCCACCCCCGCACACCCACCCGGTGCTTACGGCAGAACACGTCACACATGTTAACTGCCGCCTTCCCCGAGCCCGCGAACGGATAGCCGGGAGCCCTCACTCCGACTACCCACGGACCCAGTGCGCCGCTCAGTCCCACAAGAATCTAAAAGAAACTGCGAATACCTCGCGGCGAGACGTCGGCAAAGGAGATCCCATCTCATAAGCCTGCTGGGTGTAATAGCGACATTTACTCGCAGAATGCCGCCGCTGGTCAGAAGTAGGGGTAATGCGGGGTCCCCCGCCAACTTCACATACCAACACATACACGCCAAGCTCGTCCCCGCTTCGACCACTGCACCCTCATTGAAGAGACGCGCGGAGGAAGCCCCCATCCCTTCCGCCACTCGGTCCCACTAAGGTCTGGCGACCCAGCGAATACCGAGCGGCCGAACGCTGGCCAGGAGGAAAATCCCCCTGAGCCTACCTGGGTGCATGCGACGACACCTCCTCGCAAAGTGCCGCCACCCCTCCCAAGGGCCAATGAACTCGGACGCCCTAAATCCTACCGTCAAAGGCCCCCAAGATCACTCGGCCCACGGGTCTCCCCGACCCAGTGTGGGGGATCTCCGAGCGGCCGCAAGTCAGATAACGACATTAACCTAACCTAACCTAACCTAACCTAACCTAACCTAACCTAACCTAACCTAACCTAACCTAACCTAACCTAACCTAACCTAACCTAACCTAACCTAACCTAACCTAACCTAACCTAACCTAACCTAACCTAACCTAACCTAACCTAACCTAACCTAACCTAACCTAACCTTTTTTTTTTTTTTTTTTTTTTTTTTTTTTTTTTTTTTTTTGACCCGGGAAAATCCTTTATGGATACCACACTCGCCCGGGGGGGCGAGGTGGTTATGTGTGGAGTCTCCACCCAAAAGGGTGGCATACCCACTAAAAACCCGGGATGAGTCCGTCCTTCACCTATGTGGGGCAAGATGGGGTCGCGTGAGCATTCACCATCTTGCCCCGGTGGGTGGCCCTTAGTAGGGCCACTGCGCCTATGGTGGGGTGACCTGGCTCATATCAGGTCACCCCACAGACAACGAGTGGGGTCGTGCAGACCGCTGGTGAGTCCCCCGACTCTCCAACAGTAACCCCACTACGGAGGAGGGAGGAGGTGGGCGAAACGCCTCCTCCTACCTCCTGTACGTCTGCGCCGGAGCGGGTCAGCTTGTGCATCATTCTCTCTTACCCGCTCCGCGGTCTCCTTCTGCGAAATTACGGCTTCGCAAAAGGAGACCACCGCCTGCCACGACCTCTCGCTTCCAAGCATGGCATTAACTACGCTCGGTAAGGAGAGGTCAGGGCCCACTAATGCTGTAAGCGTGTGCCGCTGGGGACCCCACGCAGCACACACCTCCAGCGTGTGTAGCGCCGTATCCTCCGGCGCTCCACATTCTTGGCAGGTCGGGGTGACCTCCCGTCTCGCGATCTGGTGCAGGTACTTACCGAAGCATCCGTGTCCGGAAAGCACCTGCACCAGTCGGAAGGTCAGCGATCCAAATCGCCGACCAACCCAACACTGGAGGACCGGGCGGATCGCCTCCACCGTCCACTGCCCAGGGACCGGTGGAGCCAGGTCCTCCTTCCACCGCCGCAAGAGAGCGGCCCGCGCCTGCCGCCGCATACTGGCGACTTCGTCCCACGCTGGGGGGTCTCCACCGGATCTCCTCGCCGCCACGAAGTGGTAAATTTCAGCGAGGATCTCCGCTTGGAGCTCCCAGGGGGGATCTCCGGCCAGCACGCATGCCGCCGTCCAGGACACTGTTCGGTACCCGCGTATCGCCCTCGTCGCAATCACCCGCTGCGGACGTCGCAGCAGGGTCTTATTGCTGCGGACGAGGGCGTCCACCCAGACAGGTGCCCCATACAAGGCCATACTCCGGATCACTCCGGAGTATAGTCGGCGGCATGTGGCGTTCGGGCCACCCACGTTGGGCAGCAGCCTCCCTAGGGCGGCCGCGGCTTTCACGACTTTTGGGGCCAACTGTGTAAAGTGGGCCCCAAAGGCCCACCTCCCATCCAGGATAAGACCCAGATATTTCATCTGGGTCCCAACACGGACGGAGACTCCGTCCAGTAACACCCGCGTTCCTGGAGGGGGTCCCCCCCGAGGCCCGTGGAACAATAGGGCCTCGGTCTTGGAGAGGGCTACCTCCAGCCCCAAGGAGCGTATGCGGTCGACCACGAACGTTGTACCGACCGTGGCTAACCGCAACGCTTCCCTGAGGTCCTTCCCCTTGACTACAACTAGGGTGTCATCCGCGTAACACGCAACCCGCATACTTGCGGGTAGCGTGCCGCGGAGCACCCAGTCATAGCCAATGTTCCACAGGAGTGGTCCCAATACGGACCCCTGTGGAACCCCGCAAGCGACGCGACGGTGCCTCACACCATCGCGTCCTTCCACCAGGACCTCGCGGTCCTGGAGGTAGTCCTCCAACAGCCTCCGCAGGTACAGGGGCACTCCGTGATACCGGAGCGCCTCCTGTATTGTTCCATGCGGGAGGCTGTTAAAGGCGTTGGCTATGTCAAGTGATACAGCCAACGCCTTGTTGCCCTCACTGACCGCCTGCTGCGTCCACCCTTTGAGCCAGAGCAGGGCGTCTATGGTAGACCTCCCCGCTCTGAACCCATACTGGGCCTCGGATAGTCCTGGCCCAGTCCCCTCCAAGTGCCGGATGACACGAGAAGCTACCACTCTTTCCAGCAGCTTACCCGTGTCATCCAGCAACACGATTGGCCTGTATCCAGAAGGAGAGTCGGCGGGTCGACCCTCCTTCCTTAACAGGCACAATCGGCCGTCCTTCCACAGTTTCGGGAACCGCCCTGACGTAAGGCACACGTCGAACAGTTCCCGAAGCTGATTGCCCATCTCTTTTAGGGCAATCCCAAGCACTCGCCCCGGAATCCCGTCTGGACCCGGGGCCGTCCTCTTGCCCCGGAGGCGGCCAACCGCCACCTCCATCTCCGTTTCGGAGACAGTCGGGACGGAGGTTGGATCCCCCGGGTCCTCCGGGAAGGACGGCACCATTGTTGGAGGGGTGTGATAAGGGCTACTGTCAGGGAATAGCCCTCCCAACACCCTATCCAACACCTCCGGATCAAGGGACCCCGCGACCGGGGACGTCTGGCCCCGGAACTTTTTCCGGGCGGCCCTATATGGACGCCCCCAGGGGTCCCTATCGAGGCACTCCAGGACCTCGCCCCAGGCCTGGGACTTGGCCCTGGAGATCGCCAGCTGCAGCTCCCGCTTCGCCTCGCGGTAAACGCTGTACAGCTGGCGCTCAGCCTCCAGCTCCTCCGCTGGCATCTGCTCATCGGTGCGACCGTTACGCCGCCCCCTGCAGCGGGCGTACGGCCGACGCACCTCTGAGCAGACAACTCGGAGATCCGCTATCTCCGAGCACCACCAGTAGACCTGGCGGCGGTCGGGACGGCCACGGGACCTCGGCATTGCAGCGTCACACACTGCCGTCACCGCCTCGCGGAAGTGGATCGCTGCAACGTCCACTTCCGGGTGCGCGGCCGTGGCAGACCACGACTGGACAATGGCCGCTTCTTTTGCCAGTTCGGCATCAAGGCGACCAATCGTCCAGCGCGGGAAATTCGCCCGCACCACGCGCCGAGATCCTGGGTTGTCGGAGTGGAGAAGCTCGAACCGGATGTATTTATGGTCCGAGAGGTTCTCCACTTCCGACATTACCCTCCAGGACTGAACACGTGCTGCAGCAGCCGGGGAGGCGAACGATAGGTCCACCACGGACCCCCCGTTATGCTGCACGCACGTGTGGGCCGACCCTCTGTTTAGCAGGGTCAGTCCTGTGGCAACCGCCCACTCCCTGACAATCTCACCGCGAGAGTCAGTGAGGCGGTTGCCCCAGTCTCGGGCCTTGGCGTTCAGGTCCCCCATTAGAAGGACCTGACGCGGCGCCTGTCTTTGCACCGCCGCAGCAAGGAGATCCATAAAGACCTCCAGTGCTGCAGCGGTTTTGTTGGGGGAGAAGTATACGCCGACGACGGCGTACTCTCCCCACTTAGCCACCACGTACCCAGAGCCCCTCTCTTCAACTAAGAGAGGGACGGATGACCCCGACCGTCCTATAATGGCCACGGAGCCGTCCAGATCCCCCACCCAACAGGAATGGGGGGGGACGTAGTACGGCTCCGCAGCAACCGCCAGGTCTATCTGCCACTGCGCTAGGGTCTGCATCAGAAGATCCTGAGCCCCAGCGCAGTGATTGAGGTTCGTCTGGAGAAGGTTGTGATGTCGGACTTGATCCATTAATCAGACATCACAACCTCCTCGTTTGCCGCTTGGCGTCCGCCGACAGGGGACGGCCGGGTCCTGTTGGCCATCCCCTTTGTCTTTGGAGGGACACAGTTACGTCCCCCCATTACGTGCCCGCAGGGCCTCTTCGATTCTGCGCATATTGCGCATCTCGGTTCGGCCTTTTCGCAGGCAGCCGCCCAATGACCAGTGTCTCCACACCGGAAACACTGGTCCCTCCTGTCGGCCAGCTCGGTGCACAGAGCACGTGTGTGCCCTAGTCCCATGCACTTATAGCAGCGCATGGGACGCGCCTCTAACGCCACCACACGCACTGAGCTCCAGCCTATTAATATACGGCCCTTATCCGACAGCACTTTGGCTGCCGAAACCGGGCAGGACACCAGGATGGAACCAGTGCCGTAGGGGCCGGGGTGGATCTCCCGCGCCATAACTTGCAGTATGTCGCAGGATCCGGCCTCTGCTACCGCCTTCGCCACCTTCTCCTTCGTGGCGGCATCGTCCAGGCCCGTGATCTTAAGATCGGCGGTCTTAGTAGGCCTAGCGATGTTTGCCACCTCCGACAGGACACCGCGGAGCTTCTCCGCGAGTCGATCCGCCTTCTCGGAGTTTTGGGGGCCAGGAACTTCCAGCATCCTTGCCCCCGTAGCCGTCTGACGGAAACGGAGCTGGTCGATACCCAGCTCCTTAAGGTCGACCTTCTCCTGCGCCATTTGGAGAACGGCGCTGTACGTCACCCCCTTATCCACAGCTGCCGGCTGAAGAGCCAGCACAACCGCCGCGGATTTAGGGGGTTTCAAGGCCGTCTTTTTCGCCTTGGCCGTGTTGGCTGCCTGCTTCTTGGCAGGAGCCCGGGCCACGGGGGCAGCAGGTGCAGAGGAAGAGGGAAGGGAAGACTTCCCCTTTCCCTTTCCTTTCCCTTTACCAACCACTCTGGCCCAGGTTTGCTCCTGTGGAGCAGCCTGGTTTGGGCCATGAGTGGAGGTAGAGGGTCCGTCATTGCCGGCGGGAGTCCTGGCCTCGTTAGAGGCGGGATTTCGAGCCGGTTTAGGTTTTGGTGGCGCGGTGGTAGCCGCTGCCGCTGCCGCCGCTGCCGCCGCTGTCGCCCTCTTCTTATCCGCACTCAAAGGAGGGCGGACCGGCGATGCTGGCACAGACCGATCCATTAGTCCCGCGAGTCGGGCGTCCAGCATATTCCCTAACCTTATTGTTATAGACCTCTCCAGTTTTTCGAGGATATCGGCCGTCCCCAAAGGAGTAGCCTCCGTCTCGGCAGTAGTGGTGGTAGTGGCAGCTGCGGCCGTCTTGGCTTCTGTGAAGCCACGACGTAGCGCCTTTATCTCGGCCTTCATGGCCTCCACTTCCAGCTTCAGGTGGCTATTGGTCGCCCTCAGCTGTCGCGTCTCCTCAGCTTCGCTCCTGGATGCAAGGGCATCCACTACTTCCCTCAAAGTCGACGCAGAGCTCTTGAGGCGACCAATAAATTCTCCTTTGAGGTTCCCAGATTTCCTGGCAACCTCAAAAATGCAGGCGAGTTTCTCGCCCGCATGTGCCCTCAACTCCTGCGCGTTCAGTTCCGTGACGTCAATCCCCATCGTCACGGCATCCGAATCGGCGCCGGTATCTGTAGCGAGGCAAGAAGCCTCCATAATGGAACCCTTCTTAAACTGCCTGCGTTGAAGGATCTCCTCTAACTCGCCATCCGACGATACAGGCCTAGGGAAGTCTTTACGGAAGGATAGTCCCGCCGTCGTGGTCTTCCCCCTCCCTCTCCGAGCCGTGCTGACTTTAACGGCTGCCGTAGCCTCAGTCTCCGTGTCCGAGTCAAAACACCCGGGAGCGAAGAACAAGGACGACGACGGCCGCTTCCGTCGACTGCCCTCGGCGATCTCAATATCGCGGAACGAAATCGGAGTTTCTGCTCCCGAAACCTCCGAGTCTCCTCCATAAAGCGATACTTCGCCACCTCTTGCTTGGCCCTGAGAAGGGCCTTTGGTTTGGCCCTGAGAAGGGCCTTTAAGGAAACGCCCGGAGGCGTCCCGCGCTTGTTTTGAAGGCTTAGCCTTCACTATTGCCGAAGCAACCACCTCCATCTGTGACGCCGAAGCGTCCGCACCAGACACCTTTGCAGGCTCTGCAGCAGCTCCCTCAGTGCGGCATTCAAGGCGACCGCCCTCCTTTTGGGTTTTAGCGAACAAATCCATCAAAATTCCCACGAGTACCGGGGAAGGGTACTACGACCCGGACAGTGCCCACGTGTATCCGGGAAGGGTTAGGTGGACCTAACCAAGGCCTACGCCTAGGTAGCAGTAGCGACTGACTTTACCGGCCAGCCATCCTCGTAAGAGAAAGGACCTCGTGCTGCCACCACCACTTGTCCGACGGGATTTTTTATAGAGGTTAACTCCTCGCAGCCCGGGCGACCAAGCCAAGACCATCGGTCCTGTTCAGGTAACGAGACATGACCGCTACCGTTGCAGGATTACGATTTCGAGCTGGTGGCAGGAAAGACTAGTCTCCCACTGCCTGCCAGACGGCGGGGTAAGCGCACGCCGAGCCCAACTCTGCCCTCCCCAAAGCGAAGCACCGCCCCACTCGGAATCCCGCAAGGAAACTGACCCATACAGCCGACTCGCGGGAAACCGGGCAGGACGACGCCGCACTCCCCCCATTGGTGTTTGGTCCGCGCCGGTAAACCGGTAGCTCCCATTTCTGGGAGCCGATCCCCTATCCGCCACCTGGGGACGCGCCACGTCGGGGTTCACCTCCCCGCCCACTAGGACAACCTAGCAGGTCCGTGGAACCTAACCTAACCTAACCTAACCTAACCTAACCTAACCTAACCTAACCTAACCTAACCTAACCTAACCTAACCTAACCTAACCTAACCTAACCTAACCTAACCTAACCTAACCTAACCTAACCTAACCTAACCTAACCTAACCTAACCTAACCTAACCTAACCTAACCTAACCTAACCTAACCTAACCTAACCTAACCTAACCTAACCTAACCTAACCTAACCTAACCTAACCTAACCTAACCTAACCTTTTTTTTTTTTTTTTTTTTTTTTTTTTTTTTTTTTTTTTTTTTTTTTTTTTTTTTTTTTTTTGACCCGGGAAAATCCTTTATGGATACCACTCTCGCCCGGGGGGGCGAGAGGGTTATGTGGGAGTCTCCACCCGATGGTGGCATACCCACTAAAAACCCGGGATGAGTCCGTCCTCCACCTATGTGGGGCAAGATGGGGTCGCGCTAGCATTCACCATCTTGCCCCGGTGGGTGGCCCTTGGTAGGGCCACTGCGCCTATGGTGGGGTGACCTTGCTCATATCAGGTCACCCCACAGACAACGAGTGGGGTCGTGCAGACCGCTGGAGAGTCCCCCGACTCTCCAACAGTAACCCCACTACGGAGGAGAGAGGAGGTGGGCGAATCGCCTCCTCCTACCTCCTGTACGTCTGCGCCGGAGCGGGTCAGCTCTGGCGTCGTTCTCTCTGACCCGCTCCGCGGTCTCCTTCTGCGAAATGACTGCTTCGCAGAAAGAGACCACCGCCTGCCACGATCTTTCGCTGCCGAGCATGGCATTAACCACGCTCGGCAGAGAGAGATCGCGACCCACGAGTGCCGAAAGTGTGTGTCGCTGGGGTCCCCATGCGGCACACACCTCCAGCGTGTGGAGCGCCGTGTCTTCCGGCGCCCCACACTCTTGGCAGGCCGGGTCGGCCTCCCGTCTCGCGATCTGGTGCAAGTACTTTCCGAAACAACCGTGTCCGGAAAGCACCTGCACCAGTCGGAAGGTCAGCGACCCAAAACGCCGGCCAACCCACCTCTGGAGGACCGGGCGGATCGCCTCCACCGTCCACTGCCCAGGGACCGGTGGAGCTAGGTCCTCCGTCCACCGCCGCAACAGAGCGGCCCGCGCCTGTCGCCGCATGCTGGCGACTTCGTCCCACGCTGGGGGGTCTCCACCGGATCTCCTCGCCGCCACGAAGTGATAAACTTCGGCGAGGATCTCCGCTTGGAGCTCCCAGGGGGGATCTCCGGCCAGCACGCACGCCGCCGTCCAGGACACCGTCCGGTACGCGCGTATTGCCCTCGTCGCAATGACCCGCTGCGGACGTCGCAGCAGGGTCCTATTGCTGCGGACGAGGGCGTCCGCCCAGACCGGTGCCCCATATAAGGCCATACTCCGGATTACTCCGGAGTATAGTCGGCGGCATGTGGCGTTTGGGCCACCCACGTTGGGCAGCAGCCGCCCTAAGGCGGCCGCGGCTCCCACGACTTTTGGGGCCAACTGTGTAAAGTGGGCCCCAAAAGCCCACCTCCCATCCAGGATGAGACCCAGATACCTCATCTGGGTCCCAACCCGGACAGAGACCCCGTCCAGTAACACCCGCGTGCCTGGAGGGGGTCCCCCCCGAGGCCCATGGAACAATAGGGCCTCGGTCTTGGAGAGGGCTACCTCCAGCCCCAGGGAGCGTATGCGGTCGACCACGAGCGTTGTACCGACCGTGGCCAACCGCACCGCTTCCCTGAGGTCCCTCCCCTTAACTACGACTAGGGTGTCATCCGCGTAGCACGCAACCTGCATACTTGCAGGAAGCGTGCCGCGGAGCACCCAGTCGTAGCCAATGTTCCACAGAAGTGGTCCCAGGACCGACCCCTGTGGAACCCCGCAGGCGACGCGACGGCGCCTCAGACCGTCGCGTCCTTCCACCAGGATCTCGCGGTCCTGGAGGTAGTCAGCCAACAGCCTCCGCAGATACAGGGGCACTCCGTGATACCGGAGCGCCTCCTGTATTGTTCCGTGCGGGAGGCTGTTGAAGGCGTTGGCTATGTCAAGTGACACAGCCAACGCCTTGTTGCCCTCGCTGACCGCCTGCTGCGTCCACCCTTTGAGCCAGAGCAAGGCGTCTATTGTAGACCGCCCCGCTCTGAACCCATACTGGGCCTCGGATAATCCTGGCCCAGTCCCCTCCAGGTGCCGGATGACACGGGCAGCTATCACTCTTTCGAGCAGCTTACCCGTGTCATCCAGCAACACGATTGGCCTGTATCCGGAAGGAGAGTCGGCGGGTCGACCCTCCTTCCTTAACAGGCACAATCGGCCATCCTTCCACAGCTTCGGGAACCGCCCCGACGCAAGGCACACGTCGAAGAGTTCCCGAAGCTGATCGCCCATCTCCCTTAGGGCGATCCCGAGGACTCGCCCCGGAATTCCGTCTGGACCCGGGGCAGTCCTCTTGCTCCGGAGGCGGCCAATCGCCACCGCCATCTCCACCTCGGACAATGTCGGGACGGAAGCCGGTTCAACCGGGTCCTCCGGGAAGGACGGCACCATCGTCGGAGGGTGGTGATTGGGGCTACTATTAGGGAATAGCCCCCCCAACACCCTGACCATCACCTCCGGGTCAAGGGACTCCGCTACCGGGGACGTCTGGCCCCGGAAATTCTTCCGGGCGGCCTTATATGGACGCCCCCAGGGGTCCCTGTCGAGGCCCTCCAGGACCTCACCCCAAGCCTGGGACTTGGCCCTGGAGATCGCCAGCTGCAGCTCCCGCTTCGCTTCGCGGTAAGCGCTGTACAGCTGGCGCTCAACCTCAAGCTCCTCTGCTGGCATCTGCTCATCAGTGCGACCGTTACGCCGCCCCCTACAGCGGGCGTAAGGCCGACGCACCTCTGAGCAGACAGCTCGGAGCTCCGCAATCTCCGAGCACCACCAGTAGACCTGGCGGCGGTCGGGACGGCCACGGGACCTCGGCATTGAACCTAACCTAACCTAACCTAACCTAACCTAACCTAACCTAACCTAACCTAACCTAACCTAACCTAACCTAACCCACAGTCCAGCTCCTGGCGCCTCCAAAACCGGCGAGTAAACGAGCTACCTCGCGCACGAAAAACCAAAGTGGTAGTACAAAGTGTTCCAAAATACCCGGGTCATATACCAAAAGTTGCGGAGAGAAAAGGCGCACACGCTTGTGAAAACCGCGCCGCTCCTAGTGTTGTGACCGCGGAGTTATTCGTGTAATAGTGTTTTTCGTGCAAAAGTAAATCTTCAAAGTGGATTTGTGGTGAAATTACAGCGGTGACCCAGTGTTTTTATACCACGGCTAGAAGCGCCCTGCGAAGCCCTTTCAGGCAACACCTTTTCCTGAAAATTTCCACGCAGGGCGGCTGGGTTATCGCCAAAAAAACAACTTTCACGTGGCCACAAGGTCACTCATCCAGTGACCTTTTGGCGTTTTTGGCCACGCCACTTTGAAGAGGACGCTGAGAAGACCAGGGAGGCACCTTCAGCGGATTTTTAAGATAAGTTTAGCTTAAGTTGTAGGTATTTTAGTTTTTTGCGGTTGTAGTTTAAATTGTTAATCATTTTATAATAGATTAGCAGTGACGACCTAGGTCAAAATTTTGTGTTTAGGTCGTGCACATTTAGTACTATAGATTTATATAAATTTAAGATTTTTGTCGCATCAGCGCGCGAAAATATTTCGGTATAAACCAGTTTACCAACCGCAAAAAGCTAATAGTTTGTAAGACTTGTACCTCAGGAACTGCAAGGGTAAGGGCAATTTTGACCACGGCCATACCCTTGAAGCAGTTTCTTCTACCCGGGGAATCAAAAAAAGAAATAAAAAAAAATTTTTGTGTACGAAAGTGTACAGGCGATAAAAAAGAAAATCCGTATATCGCGAAAAAAGAAACGACTGAGATAGGCTGTGCCTACATTACAAATTTTTTGGTTTACTGTGTGTATTTTAGGTTAATTTGACGTATTTATTTTGTGTTTGTTTGTGTTTTAAAAATTTTCTTTTGAAAATTTTTAATTTAATTAAGTTTTATCGTATATGACATATTAATTAATCTGACATTGGTCTTTTATTGTTTTAAATTGTATTCCGACAGTACTTCAATCCTACATTTTACTTGACTTTGTACACTTTTTGTACAAAGTTACAAGACTCTTATAGTCTCTTGACACTTTCTTTTTATTCTAATAACTTTGTGTATGTCCATTGAAGTCTGTCGTTTGTCATTCTAACTTGTGTTGTCTTATATGTGCTTTGTGGTGTGACTGTTTTTTATCCTGTAAATAACTTGTATTTTAGTAATTTTAAAGTTTTGTGTACTTGACCTACATTTTTATTTTACAAGTTGCAAAACCCTATGCTCTCTTTTTAAAAATTTTTTCTGTATCTTTTAAATTGTTACTTTTTCGTGTTGACACATCCTCTGACCAACCACTTACACAATGGTTGCCGTTCGCACCCCAACCGTGCCAAAGAAGAGCACCAAATCCCCCGTTCAAACGGAGAGGGCCGGACCATCGGGCCCCTCCACGACATCAGCTTCGAGTAGAGTACGGCTCAGCATCGACAAACTGGAGGCAGCCGGAACACATGCGCCGCTGCGGCTTTCCACCACGCCAAAGAGGCCTGCCGATGATTTGACCAGGACGAAGCTAAAGCTGGTGCTCCCGCAAACGACCAGAGTAGAGCGGAGCCCACCTACAGCACCGGTCAAATCAAAACCAATCGACAGGAAAGCCGAAGCGGAAGCATGTGTAAAAGAGATAGGTAGACAGCTCGATAAGACTCGAAACATGAACGGGGTAATCAAGAAAGAAATCTTGATAATTACTGACCGGCTCTTCCAGCTGGTCAAAGAATCCGACCTAATTAAGAGGTCGAGACCGTCACTACCCCCAGCAGCACAGAGCACCTTGGCAGAATTAGGGACGCAGACCGACGCGACGACCACTCCAAAAGAGAACCACCAAACTCTGGTGAAGGCGGATATGGACTGCTTCTCCAAACGCCTAT
>CANUEU010000020.1:35000-45000 GCA_948098915.1 Lampropteryx suffumata
TGCGTTAAGGAAATCGTGAAACAACTGGACAAATCACGAAATATAAACGGCCTAATAAAGAGGGAAATCTTGACCAAAGCAGACAGACTTCTCGAATTGGTCAAGGAGTTCGACCTCATTAAAAGATCGAGACCGTCACTACCCCCCGGAGAAGGAAAAACCGCCGAGGCGGGGATTCAGACTGACGCACAGGATACTCCAGAAGGGAGCAAAACGCTGGGTAAGGCAGAGATGGACTGCCTCTCCAAACGCTTGTTTGAGCGGATGGAGGAGCAAGCCCATCTCATTGCACAGAACAACCAAAAGATTGAGAGCCTTAAAGAAACCCTAGAAAAGCAGGAGAAAAGGTCATACGCCGATGTAGCAGGGCTCCCCAAGAGGCAGCAACCGGACCAGACCGCACTTCACTCTGTGGTGGTCTCCGCCAGGGATGAGACGGAGACCGGGGAAGAAGTCCTCCAGAGGATCCGGTCAGTAGTAAACGCCAAAGAAGGGGGCATAATGGTCGAAAGCATACGTAAGGCCAAGGACCGCAAAGTCATAGTGGGATGCCCAACTAAAGAAGAGAGGGAAAAAGTCAAAGACAGACTAAAAAGGGCCGAAGAACATCTGATCATCCAAGATGCGAAGAACAAGAACCCATTGATATGCCTCAAAAGTGTGTTCAACTATAACACAAGTGAGGATATCATTGGTGCTCTGTGGGCGCAGAATAGTGGAATATTACAGGAACTAGACAAGAGCCAAACCAAGACCGAAGTCCTCTTCAGAAAGAAGACCCGAAACCCACAGACGGGCCACGTGGTCATGAGGGTCCCCCCCAACATGTGGAAGCGCTTAATCGATGCAGGGTCTGTCATGATTGACCTGCAGCGAGTGACGGTTGCGGACCAGTCGCCACTAATCCAGTGCTCAATGTGCCTGGGTTACGGGCATGGGCGACGGTTCTGCAAGGACACCGTCGCAAAGTGCAGCCACTGTGGGGGGCCCCACATGAGGTCCGCGTGCGAGGCTTGGACTTCAGGTGAGCCTGCTAAATGTACCAACTGTGTGCATACTAACCAGCCCAGAGCCGACCACAACGCATTCAGCAATGAATGCGCGGTCAGGAAGAAATGGGAGGCTCTGGCCCGATCCACAGTGGCATATTGCTGAGGTGGTCTCGGGCACAGTATCCACGACTAGATGGGAAAACGCCAAGGGGCAATACGTTCACCGCACAACACAAACACACCATAGCAACGACAACTTGGTCCCTTTTCATGAGAAAAGGGCACAGTTTCAGCGCGACAATAACACTCAACAGATACACAACGTAAACACATCAGACACATTATGCCACACGCTAGAATCAAACACAAGCACAGAAACACATACGTGCGGGGTAAGTATCCCCAATACAGAGGCACACTGCATTGTCCACATACCGTGGAAGACCAAAGAACTGAGGAACGAGAATGTACTTTACATTTTGGCATGGAGTAGCTAGTACTCTGATGCTGAAACGTATTCTGAGCAATACGCTCTTAGCACTTAATAGTATTAGCTGTGATAACATGTTAGAATTAGTATAGTATAAGTAAGATAGTCAAGTTAAACGTTCTCTGTGATTTATATATAGTGTTAGACATTAAGTAGGATATTAAGTAGTAAATAACACTGTTTTAAACCTTTAGTCTAAGTCCTGTTTTTAATCTGTAAATTTATGTTGACAATTGTATAATTATGACATATGTCGACCCATGCGGGTCTGAGTGTTTTAAGAGTATTAATTTATAAAAAATAACAAAGACTCTGACCAATGTTAGAGGATGTCACGCAAAGGGGTTAGGGTTTTAGTCGGTAAGAGTCCGACATAACCCGAAAGGGTATCCATGAGGATTTCCCCCCCCTAACGCAAAAAAAAAAAAAAAAAAAAAAAAAAAAACCTAACCTAACCTAACCTAACCTAACCTAACCTAACCTAACCTAACCTAACCTAACCTAACCTAACCTAACCTAACCTAACCTAACCTAACCTAACCTAACCTAACCTAACCTAACCTAACCACAGTCCGGCTCTTGGCGCCTCCAAAACCGGCGAGTATCGTAGCTACCTCGCGCTCGGAAAACCAAAGTTGTGGGATAAAGTGCTCCGAAATACCCGGGTCATACACCAAAAGTTGCGGAGAGAGAAGGCGCACACGCTTGTGAAAACCGCGCCGCTCCTAGTGTTGTGACCGCGGAGTTATCCGTGAAATAGTGGTGTTTGAGAAATTGTAAAATTGCAAAGTGGATTTGTGGAGAAACTACAGCGGTGACCCAGTGTTTTTATACCACGGCTAGAAGCGCCCTGCGAAGCCCTTTCAGGCAACACCTTCTCCTGAAAATTTCCACGCAGGGCGGCTGGGTTATCGCCAAAAAAACAACTTTCACGCGGTCGCAAGGTCACTGATTCAGTGACCTTTTGGCACATTTGACCGCACCACACTGAAGAGGACGCTACCAGGACCAGGGAGGCACCTTCAACGGATTTCTAAGTTAAGTTTAGGTTAAGTTTTAGGTATTTTTAGCTTTTTGCGGTTTTAGGTTAGATTGTAGTTCATTTTAAATTAGATCTGTAGCGACGACCTAGGTCGAAATTTTGTAGGTAGGTCGAGCACATTTAGTTTTACAATATTATATAGTTTTTAAATTTTTGTCGCATCAGCGCGCGAAAAGATTTTAATATTAGTCAGATTACCAACCGCAAAAAGTTAAGAAACACTTGTAGGCCCGTATCTCTGAATCTGCAAGGGTTGGGATTTTTTTGACTGCGGCCTAGCCCTTAAAACCGATCCTACTTCAACCTCTTCAGAAAAAAAAAAGAAGAAGAAGGAAAATAAAAAAAAACCAAATACTAAAACACCTGTATTTTAGGAACGGCAGGGGTTAGGACGTTTTTGACCACGGCCCAACCTTTGAAACAGATCCTACTATAAGTCCTACCTAATTTTAATCGCGTTATTTAGTTTATATTGTTATTTTATTTCTAAATTTTTTTTATGTAAAACACTAAAAGCTAAATAGCTTACAAACGGTCAAACTTAGGCCATTTTGGACCACAGGACTAGCCTAGAAACTAATCCTACTACCCCAACGTGCAAAAAAATATAAAAATTTTCCAAAAAAGCCGAAAAATTCTATTTATAGAATAGCCCTACCTACCGCTACGTAACTCTCTTCCCCTATATCTCAGGAACGTTAAGGGCTAGGCCACTTTCGATCGCACAGGTAGTTTGGAAAAAGTTTCTAGTAGATCTTCTGGGAAAAAAAAAAAAAAAAAAAAAAAAAAAAAAAAAAAAAAAAAAAAAAAAAAAAAAAAAAAAAAAAAGGGGGGTCCAAAAATTTTAAAACAAACTTTTTAAATCTGACAACTACAGGCTGTGCCTGCTTTATTGTTTTATCGTGTTTTACCTTAATTTAATTAATAATCGTATTAATTTTAACCTTTACTTTTTGACACATATTTAATTTAATTTTGTTTGACCGTGTATTTTATATACTTTATTCATTTAAATTTTAGACTCTGACTTTATTTACTTGTTTGTGTTGACCTGTGTATGTACAAATTTTATTTTAATTTTTTAATTTAAATTTAGTTGACTAGTCCTCTTATCGAATATGGTTGCCGTTCGCACCCCAAACGCGCCAAAAAAGGCCGTTAGATCCCCCGTTCAAATGGAGAGGACCAATCCTTCGGTTCCCTCCACGACGTCTGACTCGAGCAGGATCTCCAATGTCAGGCGTAGCATCGATAAACTAGAGGCAGCTGGAACGCATGCCCCGCCTCGGCTCTCAATAACACCAAAGAGGCCTGTGGACGGCCCAAGTAAAACGAAGCTGAAGCTGGTGCTTCCGCAAACGAACAGAGTAGAGCGGAGCCCACCCAAAGCACCTGTCAAAATTAAATCCGTTGACAGGAAGGCTGAAGCGGAAGCATGCGTTAAGGAAATAGGAAAGCAGCTCGATAAGTCCAGGAACATGAACGGGGTTATAAAGAAGGAAATCCAGACACAAGCTGACAGGCTCCTTCAACTGATCAAAGAAGTTGATCTGGTCAAGAGATCAAGACCGTCACTATCACCTACAGTAGAAGGCAATAAAACTGATACAGGGATGCAAACCGCCGACGAACCGACCGCTCCAAACGAGAACCAAGCTCTGGGGAAGGCAGACATGGACTGCTTCTCCAAGCGCCTATTTGAGCGTTTGGAGGAGCAAGCCCATCTCATAGCCGAGAACACCCAGAGAATGGAAAATCTCAAAGACACCATAGAGCGGCAAGACAGGGCAACATATGCCACAGTCGCGGGGCTCCCTAAAAAGCAGAAAATAGACCAAGCAGCGCTCCACTCTGTGGTGGTCTCCGCCAAGGATGAGACGGAGACCGGGGAGGAGATCATCCAGAGAATAAGAGCCGCTGTAAACGCCAAGGAAGGGGAAGTGACGGTCGAGAGAATTCGCAAGGCCAAAGACAGAAAAGTTATTGTGGGGTGTCGAACGAAGGAAGAAAGGGAAAAGGTGAGGGAAAAACTAAAGAAAGCCGAAGACCACCTGATAGTCGAAGAGGTCAAAAATAAGAACCCACTTGTCGTCCTCAGAAATTTGTTTAATTATAACACAAACGAGGACGTCATCGATGCTTTGTGGGCACAAAACAGGAAAACGCTGCAGGACCTGGACCGAAATCAAACAAAGATGGAAGTGCTTTTTAGGAAAAAGACGCGGAATCCACAGACAGGCCACGTGGTAATTAGGGTGTCCCCCAGCATATGGAGGCGCTTGATCGATGCAGGATCTGTGATGATCGACCTGCAGCGAGTGACGGTTGCGGACCAGTCGCCACTAATCCAGTGTTCGATGTGCCTGGGTTATGGGCATGGGCGACGGTTCTGCAAGGACACCGTTGAAAAGTGCAGCCATTGCGGGGGGCCACACATGAAGTCAGTCTGCGAGGACTGGAACTTGGGAAGAGAACCGAAATGCACAAACTGCGTATGCGCCAACCAGTCCAGAGTCGACCACAACGCATTCAGCGATGAATGCGCGGTCAGGAAGAAATGGGAGGCTCTGGCCCGATCCACGGTGGCGTATTGCTAAGGTGGTCCCGGGCACAGTATTGGAGATCAAAATGGAAAACGCCAAGGGGCAATACTTACACCGCACAGCACAAACACACCATAGCAACGACAACTTGGCCCCTTTTCATGAGAAAAGGGCACAGTTTCAGCGCGAAAATAACACTAAACAGATACACAACATAGACACATCAGACACATTATACACAATAGAATCAAACACAAGCACAGGAACACAGACGTGCGGGGTAAGTATCCCCAAAGAACAGAGGCACATTTTAAAAATCAGCTCGCAGCGCTGGTCGGAACAGCCAAGGTGGAATATCCGAACACATACATAACTAGTCATTAAATGTTGATACGTAATTATGTGTAATACGCTTTTTGGCATTTATAGAATTAGTTACAATAACATGTAAAATTGGTATAATATAAGTAGGATATAGTCTAGCTGTAAACGTGATCTTTTTCTGTGATATACTTTGTTAGATATTAAGAATAGTATAAATAGCAAATAGGCCTGTATGTTATATTGTGTTTTAAATATTGTTATTTTAAAATCCTGTTTTCTAAAAATTTTATGTCACAAATTATTTATGTCACCCCACGCGGGTCTGAGTATGTTTTAATTAGTTAAACCTCACATCGACAGACAAAATCTCTGATAATGTCAGAGGACTTCACGCAAAGGGGGTGGGTTTTAGTCGGTAAGAGTCCGACATAACCCGCAAGGGTATCCATGAGGATTTCCCCCCCCTAACGCAAAAAAAAAAAAAAAAAAAAAAAAAAAAAAAAAAAAAAAAAAAACCTAACCTAACCTAACCTAACCTAACCTAACCTAACCTAACCTAACCTAACCTAACCTAACCTAACCTAACCTAACCTAACCTAACCTAACCTAACCTAACCTAACCTAACCTAACCTAACCTAACCTAACCTAACCTAACCTAACCTAACCTAACCTAACCTAACCTAACCTAACCTAACCTAACCTAACCTAACCTAACCTAACCTAACCTAACCTAACCTAACCTAACCTAACCTAACCTAACCTAACCTAACCTAACCTAACCTAACCTAACCTAACCTAACCTAACCTAACCTAACCTAACCTAACCTAACCTAACCTAACCTAACCTAACCTAACCTAACCTAACCTAACCTAACCTAACCTAACCTAACCTAACCTAACCTAACCTAACCTAACCTAACCTAACCTAACCTAACCTAACCTAACCTAACCTAACCTAACCTAACCTAACCTAACCTAACCTAACCTAACCTAACCTAACCTAACCTAACCTAACCTAACCTAACCTAACCTAACCTAACCTAACCTAACCTAACCTAACCTAACCTAACCTAACCTAACCTAACCTAACCTAACCTAACCTAACCTAACCTAACCTAACCTAACCTAACCTAACCTAACCTAACCTAACCTAACCTAACCTAACCTAACCTAACCTAACCTAACCTAACCTAACCTAACCTAACCTAACCTAACCTAACCTAACCTAACCTAACCTAACCTAACCTAACCTAACCTAACCTAACCTAACCTAACCTAACCTAACCTAACCTAACCTAACCTAACCTAACCTAACCTAACCTAACCTAACCTAACCTAACCTAACCTAACCTAACCTAACCTAACCTAACCTAACCTAACCTAACCTAACCTAACCTAACCTAACCTAACCTAACCTAACCTAACCTAACCTAACCTAACCTAACCTAACCTAACCTAACCTAACCTAACCTAACCTAACCTAACCTAACCTAACCTAACCTAACCTAACCTAACCTAACCTAACCTAACCTAACCTAACCTAACCTAACCTAACCTAACCTAACCTAACCTAACCTAACCTAACCTAACCTAACCTAACCTAACCTAACCTAACCTAACCTAACCTAACCTAACCTAACCTAACCTAACCTAACCTAACCTAACCTAACCTAACCTAACCTAACCTAACCTAACCTAACCTAACCTAACCTAACCTAACCTAACCTAACCTAACCTAACCTAACCTAACCTAACCTAACCTAACCTAACCTAACCTAACCTAACCTAACCTAACCTAACCTAACCTAACCTAACCTAACCTAACCTAACCTAACCTAACCTAACCTAACCTAACCTAACCTAACCTAACCTAACCTAACCTAACCTAACCTAACCTAACCTAACCTAACCTAACCTAACCTAACCTAACCTAACCTAACCTAACCTAACCTAACCTAACCTAACCTAACCTAACCTAACCTAACCTAACCTAACCTAACCTAACCTAACCTAACCTAACCTAACCTAACCTAACCTAACCTAACCTAACCTAACCTAACCTAACCTAACCTAACCTAACCTAACCTAACCTAACCTAACCTAACCTAACCTAACCTAACCTAACCTAACCTAACCTAACCTAACCTAACCTAACCTAACCTAACCTAACCTAACCTAACCTAACCTAACCTAACCTAACCTAACCTAACCTAACCTAACCTAACCTAACCTAACCTAACCTAACCTAACCTAACCAGTCCAACTCCGGACGGCCTAAAATCGCCAGCTCTAAGTCGAAGTTCCGCGCGAGAAAATTCAAAGTGTGTGGTCAAAGTCAACAAAAATACCCGGACAGCACATCAAAAGTTGCGGAAAGACGAGGCGCACACGTTAGAAAAAACCGCGTCGCGCTACGACTAAAAACCGCAAAGTTTTGAGTGAACTTGTGCTTTTTTGAAAAATTTGAATTTTCAAAGTGAATTTGTGGCGGATCTACAGTGACGTGCTAGTGATATTATACGACGGCTAGAAGCGCCTTGAGGAGCTCCTTCGTTTAGTTGTTTTTCTGGAAATTTTCCGCGAAAATTCGCGGAGATATCGCCAGAAAAACAAGTCCCACGTGGCCACGAGGTCACTGACCCAGTGACCTTTTGAACCTTTTGGCCACGTCATCATCAAGAGGACACCAAGGAGAACCGGGAGGCGCTTTCACCTGAATTTTAAGATAAGTGTTAACATAGTTATAGGTAGTTTAGTTTAATGCGGTTTGGGGTTAGTTGGTAATTAGATTTAGTTTAGATTATTAGCGACAACCTAGGTTAAATTTTTGTGTCTTTTTAGAGTGTACCTAGCACTACCTTAATGTATAAATTTTAGATTTTTAAATTAAAAGCGCGCGAAAATAACGTATTTTTTAGAAAATTACCAACCGCAAAAAGCGAATTTGGACTAAAAGACCTATATCTGAAAAACGGTAAAGTTTAGGCCTTTTCTGATAACAGCATATGCCTTATACAAGTTTCTACTACCCGAAACCAAAAAAATAATTAACAAAAAGAATAAAAATCTATTTTTAGAATAAAAAAAACCGATTTATTCAAACATAAAAATAGCTATAACTCAGAAACTACAAAGGTTAGGACAATTTTGACCACGGCCTAACCTTTGCACAAGTTTCTATTACCCGAGGGGATAAAAAAAAAAAAAAAAAAAAAAAAAAAAAAAAAAAAAAAAAAAAAAAAAAAAAAAAAGGGGTCTATAAATAGAAATTTCGCAAAACCGTATTTGGCATATATAGGCAGTGCCTTATCTACATTTTAAAATATTAACTGGTATTTATTTTTATATTGCTAGTTTAGTCGTTAAATTTTAAAGTTTTAAATTTTTAAAATATTTTATTCTTTTATCGTGTATGACATTTCAACTCGATTGACATTTTAAAACTGTGATATTTATTTTAGGTTAATATTTTAGTTTTAATATTTTATTGTTTTATTGTATGACCATTTTAATTAGTTTTGACCTTTTAAATATTATCGCTTTAACTTAATTTTGACATTTTAAACTTATAAATTTTAATTGATATTTGTACTTTTTCTGTACAAATTTACAAGACTTTTATACCCTTTTTGTATTTTGTATTTTTATTTTTATTTCCATTTTAAGTGATAGACTAGGTCCTCTGACATATCGAAATGGTAGCTATCCGCACCCCAAACGTCCCCAAACGTGATGAGAAGCCCCCTGTCCAGACAGAGAGGGCAGAACCCTCAAACCCCACTATGAAAACGCCGGACCCGAGTAAAAAATCGAGGGTAAGGCGAAGTATAGAGAAATTGGAAGCGGCCGGAACGCATGCACCACCAGCTCGGATCTCAACAACACCCAAGAAGCCTGTCGACGACTTCGGCAGAGCGAAGCTGAAGCTGGTGCTACCGCAAACGTCCCGAGTAGAGCGGAGCCCACCTAAAGCGTCTGCGAAGCCGAAGCCTGTCGACAGGAAAACCGAAGCTGAGGCATGCCATAAAGAGATAGTTAGACAGCTTGACAGGTCGAAGAATATTAACGGCCTTATCAAAAAGGAGATAACAATCAAAGCAGACAGACTACTCCAACTTGTCAAAGAATTCGACCTTGTCAAGAGGTCAAGAACATCCTTGCCTCCTACAACAGTGGGTACAACCGTCGAGGTGGGCATGCAGACCGACGCACAGGACACTCCAGAAGGGAGTCAAACGCTGGGTAAGGCAGAGATGGACTGCTTCTCCAAACGCTTGTTCAAGCAGTTGGAGAAGCAAGCCCATCTCATAGAAGAGAACAACCAAAAGATGGAGAGCCTGAAAGAAACCCTAGAGAAGCAAGAGAAGCAGCAAGAGAAGCAAACGATGACGTACGCCGAGGCAGCAGGGCTCCCCAAGAGGCAGCAACCGGACCTGACCGCACTTCACTCTGTGGTGGTCTCCGCCAAGGATGAGACGGAGACCGGGGAAGAAGTCCTCCAGAGGATCCGGACTGCGGTTAACGCCAAAGAAGGGGGCATTATGGTCGAAAGCGTTCGCAAGGCCAAGGACCGCAAAGTCATAGTGGGATGCCGGACTAAAGAAGAAA
>CANUEU010000020.1:50000-60591 GCA_948098915.1 Lampropteryx suffumata
GATTTTAGAAGCAAAATACCAACCGCAAAAAACTTAAAACCCAAATATCTCGGGAACGGTGATAGATACGCCAATTTTGATAGGGGACTTAATATATTATCAGAGATAATATATTAAAAACGATCTACGTTTTGGTGTCTATAGGAATCCCAAAAAAAAAAAAAAAAAAAAAAAAAAAAAAAAAGGTTAAAGTAACCTAATATTGTAAACTTGACTTGTTATTTTTGGGCTCATAAAAGTACAATAGCTACTTATTATTAAGTTATATTTAGATTAGTTACTGCAATTTTATAACTTCTACAAACCTACCTTTTTAAAATTTTTATATACATATTACGACGTGTCCCTCTGATTTTTTGAAACAATGTTCGGATTTCGAACACCTTCCAAACCGACAAACACAACGAAAGAGGACCCTGAACCTACAAATATGACGGAAGAAACAGCAGCGGAAAATATAGTGATACAAAAAGAAGACCAGATGATCAAGAACACTGAAGTCCGCACAAGCCCTATCTCGAAAGTGAGAAGGAGCATTGGAGAGTGGGAGTCCGCTAAGCAGGACACACTCTCCAAGGCCCCAACTACTTCGAAAATAGTCGCGCCAGCAGAAACTCAAAAGCCGAAACCAAGCACGAAGCCCGCACAAGACACGAAAGCAGGAGCTAAAAAAGTGTCGCTTAACGTAACAGGGAGTCCACCAGTGCATGAAAAGCCAAGGACAAAATACACTGACCGCTTGGCAGAGGCAAGGGCTTGTGTAACGAAGGCCAAATTGAACTTAAGCAACTCCAGGAACATCAAAACGGAGATCAAAACCGAAGTGCTGCAATCAATAGAACGACTGTATCAGTTAATAAAAGAGGGCGAAACTGTGAAAGGACAAGTGAGGCGAAACTGTGAAAGGACAAGTGAAGCAGAAGCACGCAGAAAAAACGTTGGAAAGTACAGCAGAAACACCGGAAACATCAAAAGTGAACAACAACCTAGAGGAGGTGCTCCAAAAACACACTAGGCTTATTAAGGAAAACCACGAAAGAATGGAAAAGCTTACGGAGACACTAGAGAGACAACAAGAACTTTTACAGAGACAAACGTACGCAAGTGTAGCAGCAGCCCAAACCAGAACCCAGGTATCGGAACAAGCAGCGCTGCACTCTGTGGTTGTCACTGCTAGGGACGAAATGGAAACAGGGGAACAAGTTCTAGACAGGATCCGGAGTGTAGTTAACGCGAAAGAAGGAGGCATAGCTGTTGAGAAAATAAGGAAAGCAAAGGATAGGAAAGTCATCGTAGGGTGTAAGACGGAAGTAGAAAGAAAGAAGTTGACCGAAAAATTAAGAGGTGCGAAAGACTTAAACGTTGAAGATATGCAAAACAAGGATCCCCTTGTTATTCTTAGGAACGTGCTGAAGTACAACACAGACACTGAAGTTGTCAGTGCCCTGAAGAAGCAAAATAGGGGGATCTTTGATGGGGCCAGTGATCATCGGTTAGAAATCAGATACAAGAGGCAGTCCAGAAACCCGCTAGTACATGACATTATTCTGAGAGTGTCCCCCACACTATGGCAGAGGATGGTCGATGCGAGCGCTGTCCAAATTGATCTTCAGCGCGTGAGAGTGGCAGACCAGTCGCCACTGGTACAGTGCTCGCAATGCCTAGGCTACGGCCACGGCAAACGCTTCTGCAAGGAAGCTTTGCCGAAATGCAGCCACTGTGGGGGATCCCATATGAAAGCGGACTGTCCTGACTGTGTCTTAGGCACGGCTCCTTCGTGTTGCAACTGCATGCAAGCAAAAATGGATAAGGCTGGCCACAATGCATTTAGTACAGAATGCCCGATTCGCAGAAAGTGGGACGCACTTGCCAGGGCCACGGTGGCCTACTGCTAAGGTGGTTCATGGCGAAAAAACTGTCTCGACTAGCGCAGAGGCAT
The DNA here is from genome assembly GCA_948098915.1 of Lampropteryx suffumata. NCBI lineage: Eukaryota > Metazoa > Arthropoda > Insecta > Lepidoptera > Geometridae > Lampropteryx > Lampropteryx suffumata. The sequence goes on from CANUEU010000020.1 coordinate 51,940, forward strand.
ACCTCGTAGTCCAAGCAAACTTGCAGAGAAAGGAACTGGCAACACAAGAGTTAATGCTTGAGGCAAGCGATAGAAAGGTAGCCTTTGCGCTACTCCAGGAGCCGTACATCGGCAATATAGGTAGAATGAGAGACTACCGAGGAGTAAGGATATTCCAGAGCACATGCCAAGGAGACGCACCCGTCAAAACTGCAGTCGCAGTCTTCAATGACGCACTGGACGTCATCCAATGCCCTGAATTCACCACGCCCAACATCACAGTGGTGAAAATCAGAACCAGTGCCTGGGAAATCGTAGTCGTCTCCTTCTACTTTGAGCCTGATCAACAGATAGAGCCATATTTGGAACAACTGAGACATATTGAGCAAACCGTTGGATCGCGTAAAATCATCATAGGAGGCGATGCAAATGCCAAGAACACCTGGTGGGGCAGTAAAAAGCTGGACCACAGAGGCGAAGAAATGGCTGGAACTCTAGAAGAGATGGGCATGCAGGTACTCAACGAAGGCGACACCCCAACTTTCGATACCATAAGGGGGAACAAGACTTACACCAGTTTTGTGGATGTGACAGCATGCACGACGGAGATGATGAGCCTGGTGGATGACTGGATGGTTGACGAGGGTATCACGAGCTCGGATCACAATGGCATTATTTTTAAAATTAGACTTAAAAAAGCAAAAGGCATTAGCATTAATAGAACAACACGAATTTTCAACACAAAAAAAGCAAATTGGAGCCAGTTTTTTGAGAAACTGGCCCAATTTCTAGAAATAAATAAGATTAATAAAGCAGAAATTAAAAACATTATAAACACAGGAAAATTAGAAGATAAAGTTAAAACCTATACAGAAGCAATCGTAGAAGCAAGCAAAGCTAGTATACCAGAAAAGAAAATATTCAACAAACTTACCTTGCCATGGTGGTCCGAGGATCTTGCCAAACTGAAGAAGGAGGTTCTCACCAGAAAGCGTCGAATCCGTTGTGCAGCGCCGGTCCGGAAGCGCAAGGTCGTCGAGGAGTACCTGCAAGCAAAAGAAGAGTATGAGTTGAAAGCCAAAAGCGCCCAAACAGAGAGTTGGAAGGCTTTCTGTGGAAAACAGGAAAAGGAAGGCATATGGGAGGGTATTTACCGAGTCATAGGGAGAAGCACAAAAAGGCAAGAAGACCTACCTCTGATTAAAGATGGGACAGTTCTGAGTGCAAAAAAGTCAGCAGAAACCCTAGCGGAAACCTTTTATCCAGCCGATAGAAGGGAAGAAGATAATCTTGATCACCAGCAAACAAGAACAGTAGCCAGCCAAGTAAACGAGTCGGGGCATGATGAAAAGCATGACCCGCCGTTTACCCTAGAGGAGCTAAAAACCGCTGTGTGGAGCTTCAACCCAAAAAAGGCTCCGGGGGCTGATGGCCTAACGGCCGACATCTGCCGAAATGCCATACTCCAGGATCCCGAGCTGTTCCTATCACTGGCCAACAAGTGTCTGGACTTAAGCTACTTCCCGATCATCTGGAAAGAGGCAACTGTGGTCGTCCTAAGGAAGCCGGGCAAAGACAGATACACGGACCCGAAATCTTATAGGCCAATAGGACTTTTGCCTGTTATGGGAAAAATCCTGGAGAAAATGGTAGTAGGTCGACTAAAATGTCATCTTCTTCCAAGGATGAGTACCCGGCAGTACGGATTCATGCCCCAAAAATGCACCGAGGACTCCCTATATGTCTTAGTGAACTATATACGCGAAAAGCTGGAACGGAAAAAACTTGTCACAATGATTTCACTAGACATAGAGGGAGCTTTCGATAGCGCATGGTGGCCCGCTATTCGAGTCCGGCTGGCCGAGGAAAAATGCCCAATTAACATCAGGAAGATAGCAGATAGTTACCTGGAAGAAAGGAAAGTAAGGATCAGATACGCGGGTGAAGAAGTATTAAGAGAGACCTCAAAAGGGTGTGTACAGGGGTCCATAGGGGGTCCGATCCTTTGGAATCTGCTACTTGATCCCCTCCTAAAGGCGCTAGAAATACGTGACGATTACTGCCAGGCTTTTGCAGATGATGTGGTTTTGGTTTTTGATGGGGACACAGCTATAGAGGTCCAGCAACGTGCAAATGCCGCTCTTGCGTATGTTCGAGAATGGGGGGTCAAAAACAAACTGAAGTTCGCACCGCATAAGACCAAGGCGATGCTTATAACAAAAAAGCTTAAGCACGACACGCCAATCTTGAACATGGGTGGGATCGGCATCAGTATGTCAAAGGAGATCAAGATCTTGGGGCTCACAATTGACGAGAAGCTAACCTTTAACAGCCACACAGCAAATGTATGCAAAAAGGCTTTAAATTTCTACAAACAGCTGTCAAGAGCCGCCAGGATCAGCTGGGGACTGCATCCCGAAATCATTAGAACTATCTACACAGCCGTCGTTGAACCTACCATCTTATATGCAGCCAGCGTTTGGGCACCAGCAGTTAAAAAACTGGGCGTTCAAAGACACCTGAACGCGGTCCAACGCGGGTTTGCACAAAAGCTCTGTAAGGCCTACCGAACAGTTTCCCTAAACTCCGCACTGGTGCTGGCGGGAGTGCTCCCTCTCGACCTCAGAGTACAGGAAGCAGCAGCTCTGTATGAGGCAAAAAAGGGGGCGCTCCAGCCATCACTTGGTGTTGGAGAGGTGGAAAAAATGGTAGCCTATATCAACAAACCACATCCAGCTGAGCATATGTCGCTGGAATTTACATGTCTGGTAGACCAGGAGCAACTAGACGCTCATTACACTCCAACAGTGCGGATATTCACGGACGGCAGTAAAATTGAAGGTAAGGTCGGAGCAGCACTGTCCGTGTGGAACGGTGAAGCCGAGATCAAAACCCGGAAATTGAAACTGTCGTCCTACTGTACAGTCTACCAGGCAGAAATGCTAGCCATATGCAAAGCAACAGAGATAATTGTAGATAGAACCGAAAAGAGCTATGGTATATACAGTGACTCAAAATCATCACTTGATACGATTATTGACCAGGGTTCTGTTCATCCGCTGGCAGTCGAAACACGTAAGAATCTGAAAACAATTAAAAATCAAAACAAGGAGGTGACTTTATTTTGGATAAAGGCTCATGCTGGACTGGAGGGGAACGAGCGAGCGGATGCACTGGCGAAAGACGCAGCGACAAAGATAAAAACGGCGCCGGTATATGATAAGTACCCGGTTTCATTCATCAAGAGACAAATCCGTCAAAGGACGCTCGAGGAATGGAACTGGAGATATCTAACAAGTGACACGGCAGCAGTCACCAAACTATTTTTCCCGGATGCCGTAAAGGCATTTAAAACAGTCAAAGAAATACTGCCAAATGGAGTACTCACCCAAGTCATGACGGGTCACGGCGGGTTCTCCTCATATTTGAACCGGTTCAAGTGCAAGGAGAGTCCGTCGTGCATCTGTGAGCCTGGGAAGGAGGAAACAGTTCAGCATTTGGTTTTTGAGTGCCCAGTATTTTCCAAAATGCGCTACGAATTCGAACTTTCGATCGATATACCCTTTAGTCAAGAAAACTTAAATGAGCTCATAACTAACAAGTCAAGTAGAGAAAAATTCATAGCCTATTTAATGTATGTAGCAAATAGAGTAATTGTAAGAAATAAAACCAAGTAAATAATATAAGAATGCTGGTAATATATTTGAGTATATATGCCACCAGCATAGATAACATGTAAATGTACCAATAATAGTGCTGTAAGAATTATATATAAAATTAAGATAGCTTTAATACATGCTCGTAAAAACCCATACTTCTGTACACAATGTTAGGATACAGAACTAAAATTATGTTGTATAAAGAAGAATAGGTAATTATAAACAATAGAATGTAAAACTATGTTAGCCTTAAGACTGCATTAAAAAAAAAGTATTTTCATGTAAAACGCAAACTTCACACAATGTTATTAAATAAAGAATATAAATAAGTAGTATAGATAAGAAAAAGATAAATTAAGTTAATTAAGCAGATGTATAAAATATGATGAATATATATTTAAGAATATATAAAAACCAGCATATACTAAACTACGTTAAGCAAATAACGGAAATATAAGAAGAAATGTACAATATACAAGATAAAATAACTGATAATAAAATATGATAAAAACCCCACACGATACAAATCCCATGTGTAAAATCCCATCCTTCCCATTTGAAAATGAGAATGAATGAAATTGAGACCGGCAATGCAAAAGATGACGGATGCAAAAAGACTCTGAATACCATGTCAGAGGGTCAACTAGTACCGTTTCGAGACGGAAAATTAAAAAAAAAAAAAAAAAAAAAAAAACCTAACCTAACCTAACCTAACCTAACCTAACCTAACCTAACCTAACCTAACCTAACCTAACCTAACCTAACCTAACCTAACCTAACCTAACCTAACCTAACCTAACCTAACCTAACCTAACCTAACCTAACCTAACCTAACCTAACCTAACCTAACCTAACCTAACCTAACCTAACCTAACCTAACCTAACCTAACCTAACCTAACCTAACCTAACCTAACCTAACCTAACCTAACCTAACCTAACCTAACCTAACCTAACCTAACCTAACCTAACCTAACCTAACCTAACCTAACCTAACCTAACCTAACCTAACCTAACCTAACCTAACCTAACCTAACCTAACCTAACCTAACCTAACCTAACCTAACCTAACCTAACCTAACCTAACCTAACCTAACCTAACCTAACCTAACCTAACCTAACCTAACCTAACCTAACCTAACCTAACCTAACCTAACCTAACCTAACCTAACCTAACCTAACCTAACCTAACCTAACCTAACCTAACCTAACCTAACCTAACCTAACCTAACCTAACCTAACCTAACCTAACCTAACCTAACCTAACCTAACCTAACCTAACCTAACCTAACCTAACCTAACCTAACCTAACCTAACCTAACCACAGTCCAGCTCCTGGCGCCTCCAAAACCGGCGAGTAAAAGAGCTACCTCGCGCCTCGAAAACCAAAGTTGTGGGATAAAGTGTTCCAAATAGCCCGGGTCATATACCAAAAGTTGCGGAGAGAGAAGGCGCACACGCTTGTGAAAACCGCGCCGCTCCTAGTGTTGTGACCGCGGAGTTATTCGCGAAACAGTGGTTTTTGTGATATCGTCAAACTTCAAAGTGGATTTGTGGTGAAACTACAGCGGTGACCCAGTGTTTTTATACCACGGCTAGAAGCGCCCTGCGAAGCCCTTTCAGGCAACACCTTTTCCTGAAAATTTCCACGCAGGGCGGCTGGGTTATCGCCAAAAAAACAACTTTCACGTGGCCACAAGGTCACTCATCCAGTGACCTTTTGGCATTTTTGGCCACGCCACTTTGAGGAGGACGCTGAGAAGACCAGGGAGGCACCTTCAGCGGATTTTTAAGATAAGTTTAGGTTAAGTTATAGGTATTTTAGTTTTTTGCGGTTGTAGTTTGATTTGTTAGTCATTTTAAAATAGATTAGCAGTGACGACCTAGGTCAAAATTTTGCGGGTAGGTCGTGCACACTTAGTACTATAGGTTTATATAAATTTAAGATTTTTGTTGCATCAGCGCGCGAAAATATTTCGGTCTAAACCAGTTTACCAACCGCAAAAAGCTAATAATTTGTAAGACGTGTACCTCAAAAACTGTAAGGGTAAGGGCAATTTTGACCACGGCCAAACCCTTAAAACAGTTTCCTCTACCCTGAGAAGCAAAAAACGAAACAAAAAATTTTTCTGTACGAAATTGTACAGGTGACAAAAAATAAAGTCGCACAAATCGCGAAAAAATCGACTGCGATAGGCTGTGCCTACATCAAATTTACTTTTTAACTTTATTTTACATTAGGGTAAACTTGACTTGAATTTATTTTGTGTTTGTGTATGTATTAAAAATTTTCTATTGAAAATTTTTAATTTAGTTAAGTTTTATCGCATGTGACTTTTTAATTAATTTGACATTGTTCTTTTATTGTTTTAATTTAATTCCGACAGATCTTCAATCGTACACTTTACTTAACTTTGTACACTTTTTGTACAAAGTTACAAGACTCTTATAGTCTCTTGACACTTTTTTGTTTTATCAATATTTTCGTTTATGTTCATTGAAGTCTGTCGTTTGTCATTTTAACTTGTGTTGTTTTATATGTGCTTTGTGGTGTGACTGTTTTTTATCCTCTCAGTAACTTGTATTTTTGTAACTTTAAACTTTTGTGTACCTGACCTATATTTTTATTTTACAAGTTACAAGACCCTATACTCTTTCTAAAAATTTTTTCCGTATATTTTAAATTGTAACTTTTTCGTGTTGACACATCTTCTGACCGACCACTTACACAATGGTTGCCGTTCGCACCCCAACCGTGCCAAAGAAGAGCACCAAATCCCCCGTTCAAACGGAGAGGGCCGGACCATCGGGTCCCTCCACGACATCAGCCTCGAGTAGAGTAAGGCTCAGCATTGACAAACTCGAGGCAGCAGGAACACATGCGCCGCTGCGGCTTTCTACCACGCCAAAGAGGCCTGCCGATGATTTGACCAGGACGAAGCTAAAGCTGGTGCTCCCGCAAACGACCAGAGTAGAGCGGAGCCCACCTACAGCACCGGTCAAATCAAAACCAATCGACAGAAAAACCGAGGCGGAAGCATGTGTTAAAGAGATAGGCAGACAGCTCGATAAGACTCGAAACATGAACGGGATGATCAAGAAGGAAATCTTGATAATAACTGACCGGCTCTTCCAGCTGGTCAAAGAATCCGACCTAATCAAGAGGTCGAGACCGTCACTACCCCCAGCAGCACAGAGCACCTTGGCAGAAATAGGGACGCAGACCGACGCGACGACCACTCCAAAAGAGAACCACCAAACTCTGGTGAAGGCGGATATGGACTGCTTCTCCAAACGTCTATTTGAGCGATTGGAGGAGCAAGCCCATCTCATAGCGGAGAACACCCAGAGAATGGTGGACCTCCAAGAAACAGTGGAAAGGCAAGACAGACCATCGTACGCCAGTGTCGCGGGGCTCCCTAAGAAGTCACAGATAGACAGAACGGCGCTCCACTCTGTTGTGGTCTCCGCCAAGGATGAGACGGAGACCGGGGATGAGATCATCCAGAGGATCAGGAGCGCTGTTAACGCCAAGGAAGGGGAAGTGACAGTAGAGAAAATCAGAAAGGCCAAAGACCAGAAAGTCATCGTGGGGTGCCGAACGAAGGAAGAAAGGGAGAAAGTTAAAGAAAAACTTAAGAAGGCCGAGGAATACCTAACGGTCGAAGACGCCAAAAACAAGGACCCACTCGTAGTCCTCAAAAACGTGTTTTCCTACAACACGAATGAGGACGTCCTTGGGGCACTATGGGCTCAAAATAAGCAAGCACTTCAGGGCATAGAGCGGAGCCAAACGAAAACTGAAGTGCTGTTTAGAAAGAAGACTCGCAACCCACAGACGGGACATGTAGTCATCAGGGTGTCCCCTTGTATATGGAAGCGCTTGGTCGAGGCAGGGTCTGTGATGATCGACCTGCAGCGAGTGACGGTTGCGGACCAGTCGCCACTAATCCAGTGTTCAATGTGCCTGGGTTACGGGCATGGGCGACGGTTCTGCAAGGACACCGTCGAAAAGTGCAGCCATTGCGGGGGGGCACACATGAGGGCAACATGCGAGATCTGGCGTTCGGGAAGTCCACCAGAATGCACGAACTGCAAGCACGCCAACCAGTCCAGAGCCGACCACAACGCATTCAGCGATGAATGCGCGGTCAGGAAGAAATGGGAGGCTCTGGCCCGATCCACGGTGGCGTATTGCTAAGGTGGTCCCGGGCGCAGCAATTGAGAGCAAAATGGAAAACGCCAAGGGGCAATACGTACACCGCACAGCACAAACAGACCATAGCAATGAAAACTTGGCCCCTTTTCATGAGAAAAGGGCACAGTTTCAGCGCGACAATAACACTAAACAGACACACAACTTTGACATTTCAGACACATTAAGCCACACAGTAAAATCAAACACAAAAACAGAAACACAAACGTGCGGGGTAAGTATCCCCAAAACAGAGGCACATTATAAAATCCCTAAGAAACTCGCCAAACCAAAGAAGGAGGTTGCAAAGAGCCAAGAAGAAAGAGAAGCTAGAAGAGCTAAGGAGGTAGTAGAATACCTCAGACACAAACAATGTACACAATACAATCTGCTAGCAATTAATATAACTGATATTTGTTTATGATAGAACATATATTGAATATACGCTTACTAGCATAGAATAGAATTAGTTATAATAATATGTTAGATTTAGTATTCAATTGTGATAAACTGTTAGCCATTAAGTAAATTGTGATATTAGAAATAGGTAACAGTATTGATAAATTGCTCTTTAGTACATGTAAAAGAAACCAGACCAAGCCCAGTTAGCCTCATGAGGCCCTGATTACGTTTTAAAAATGCACAACACAATTTAGAAAGACAAGGTCTCTGATTTATGTCAGAGGATTTCACGCACAGGGGGTGGGTTTTAGTCGGTAAGAGTCCGACATAACCCGCAAGGGTATCCATGAGGATTTCCCCCCCCTAACGCAAAAAAAAAAAAAAAAAAAAACCTAACCTAACCTAACCTAACCTAACCT
>OX402575.1:0-16478 GCA_948098915.1 Lampropteryx suffumata
ATTTAAATAGCTTATAAATTAGAGTGTAATATTGAAGATATTAAGGAGATAGATATTATCTTTAAATAAATTTATAAAATTAATTAATTTTTTATTTTTACAGTGAAAATGTAATGTTTTTTTTAAACTATATAAATTATATAAAAAATAATTAAATTAAGAAATATTAATGGAATTTAACCACTAAAAATTAAGTTAGCAGCTTAATTTTAGAATTATATTTCTTTAATTAGAATAAATTATTCAATAATATCATTAACAGTGATATACCTCTATTTGGTTTTAATTAATTAAATAAGGAGTTATTACTCTATCTTTTAAGTCGAAATTAAATGCATTATTGCTTCTTATTTAAGATAAATTGACTTTCAATATTTTTTGAATGCAAATCAAATGTTTTATTTATAAACTATAATCCTTAGTTAATTGATTTAATTTGTTCAATTTAATATATTTTGATTTCATTCATGATAAAGACCAATTAATAAAATAATAATAAAAAAAAATCTAATTTTTATTCATAAATAAAAATTTACTAAATTAAATAATTTAATAATTGGGAAAATTAATGCAATTTCTACATCAAAAATTAAAAAAATTATAGTAATTAAAAAAAAATGTAAAGAAAATGGAATTCGAGCCGAAGATTTAGGGTCAAATCCACATTCAAATGGGGAACATTTTTCTCGGTCTATATATGATTTTTTTGATAATATAATAGAAATAAATATTATAATATTTGAAATAATAAAAATAATAGTTGAGGAAATTATTATTAAGTTAATTATTTATATTAAAATTAATTTAAACTTTTTGATTGGAAGTCAAATATACTAAATATATTATATAAATAATTAATTACCTCATCAGTAAATTGAAATATAAAGAAATAATCATACTACATCAACAAAATGTCAATATCATGCTGCTGCTTCAAATCCAAAATGATGATTATTAGAAAAATGATTATTTAAAAGTCGTATAAAACAAATAAATAGAAAAATAGTTCCAATAATTACATGTAATCCATGGAATCCTGTTGCTATGAAGAAAGTTGATCCATAAATTCTATCTGCAATAGTAAAAGGAGCTTCAATATATTCATAAGCTTGTAAAATAGAAAAATAAACTCCTAATAAAATTGTTAAAAATAATCTTTGTTTACATTGAATAAAGTTATTTTCTATTAAAGCGTGATGAGCTCAAGTGACAGTTAATCCAGATCTAATTAAAATAATAGTATTTAATAAAGGAATTTGTAAAGGGTTAAATGGTAAAATTCCTTTGGGGGGTCAAATTGATCCAATTTCAATATTAGGGGATAAGCTTCTATGAAAAAAAGCTCAAAAAAATGAAGAGAAAAAAAAAATTTCTGAGACAATAAATAAAATCATACCTCACCGAAGGCCTTTAGTAACTAAAATAGTGTGCTTACCTTGATAAGTTCCTTCTCGACAAACATCTCGTCATCATTGATATATAGTTAAAATTACAATAATATACCCAATAATTAATAAATTTATATTAAAGTCATGGAATCATTTGATTATTCCTGAAACTAAAGTTAAAGTTCCAATAGCTCCTGTTAAAGGTCATGGTCTATAATCTACTAAGTGAAATGGGTGGTTAAAGTTTATTTTCATTTGTTAGTTAATTAACTTCTCTAGAATATAAAGTTCTTAAAATAGCAATTACATAGGATTGAATAACAGCGACAGCTGATTCTAAAATTAATAGTAAAATTTGAATAATAATTAAAAAAATAATTAAGTAAGAAGGTAAAGAATTTCTTGTTCCTCTTAATAAAGTTATTAATAAATGGCCTGCAATTATATTTGCAGTTAATCGAACTGCTAAAGTTCCAGGTCGAATAATATTTCTAATAGTTTCAATTAAAACTATAAAAGGTATTAAAATTGTAGGAGTTCCTTGAGGAATTATATGAATAAATATATGTTGATAATTATTAATTCATCCATATATTATAAATCTCAATCATAAAGGTAGAGAAATAGATAAAGATAAAGTTAAGTGACTAGTTCTTGTAAAAATATAAGGAAAAAGTCCTAAAAAATTATTAAATAAGATAAATGAAAATAATGAAATAAAAATAAATGTTGATCCATTAAAATAGTTATTTTTTAATAAAGTTTTAAATTCATTATGTAATTTAATTATAATAAAATTTCATATTATAAAATGTCGATTAGGAATTATTCAAAATGTATAAGGTAAAAATATTAACCCTAATAAAGTTCTTAGTCAATTAATAGGTAAGTTTAATAAATTAGTTGAAGGATCAAAAATTGAAAATAAATTACTTATCATTTTCAAAATAAATTTTTTTTTAAAATTTTATTATTATTTGTGTTTTTATTATTTAAATTTAAGTTTAAAATATAATAATTTATAATATTAAAAATTAAAAAAATAAACACAAATAAAAAGAAAGAAATTAATCAATTAATAGGTATTATTTGTGGGATAAAAGAATATTACTTAAAGTAATAATTTAAATTTGACATATTTATGTTATATATTAACTAATTCTTTCATTAAGAGTAATTGTTAATTTACTATAAAATGGTTTAAGAGACCAGTACTTACTTTCAGTCACTTAATGAATTAATAATTATTAATTCAATTAATAAAGTTTTTTATGGAAATACTTTCAATTACAATAGGCATAAATCTATGATTTGCCCCACAAATTTCAGAACATTGACCATAATAAATTCCTGGTCGATTAATATAAAAATTTGTTTGATTTAAACGACCTGGGTTAGCATCTACTTTAACCCCTAAAGATGGAATTGTTCATGAATGGATGACATCTGTAGCTGTTACTAAAATTCGAATTTGATTATTTATTGGGATAATAATTCGATTATCAACATCTAATAGACGAAAATTATTTTTATTTAATTCGTTAGAAGGAATTATATAAGAATCAAATTCAATATTATTAAAATCAGAATATTCATAACTTCAGTATCATTGATGTCCAATAGATTTTAAAGTAATTAAGGGGTTATTAACTTCATCTAATAAATATAATAGTCGTAAAGAAGGTAAAGCGATAAAAATTAAAGTAATTGCTGGTAAAATAGTTCAAATTAATTCAATTATTTGACCTTCTAATAAAAATCGATTAATATATTTATTAAATAATAAATTAATTATAATATATCCAACTAAAATAGTAATTATAACTAAAATAATTAAAGTATGATCGTGAAAAAAAATAATTTGTTCTATTAAAGGAGATGCTCCATTTTGTAAATTTAAATTTGATCATGTTGCCATTTCTAAAAAAAGGATAATCCTTTATAAATGGGGTTTAAATCCATTACATATAATCTGCCATATTAGAATCTTCTTAAAATAGGTAATTCATTATATGAGTGTTCTGCTGGGGGAAGATTTTGTAATCATTCAATTGAAGAAGGTATATTTATAGTAAATAAAATTATTCGTTGGTTAATTATAGATTCTCAAATAATAATTAAATATAATATTACAGCTAGTAAAGAAATATAAGACCCTAATGAGGAAATTATATTTCATGAAATATAAGAATCAGGGTAATCAGAATAACGACGAGGTATCCCTGCAAGTCCTAAGAAATGTTGGGGAAAAAATGTTAAATTAACACCAATAAATATTACAAAAAATTGAATTTTTAATAAATAAGGATTTAAATATAATCCTGTAAATAAAGGATATCAATGAATAAATCTTCCTAAAATAGCAAATACAGCTCCTATAGATAATACATAATGAAAATGAGCTACGACATAATATGTATCATGAAGGGTAATATCAATAGAGGAATTAGCTAAAATTACTCCTGTTAATCCTCCTACAGTAAATAAGAATACAAATCCTAATCTTCATAAAATTGAAGGAGTATATAAAATTTGAGTTCCATGTAAAGTAGCTAATCAACTAAAAATTTTAATACCTGTAGGTACTGCAATAATTATTGTTGCTGAAGTGAAATAAGCTCGAGTATCAATATCTATTCCTACGGTAAATATATGATGTGCTCAAACAATAAATCCTAAAATTCCAATTGCTATCATAGCATAAATTATTCCTAAACATCCAAATGTTTCTTTTTTTCCTCTTTCTTGTGAAATAATGTGGGAAATTATTCCAAATCCAGGTAAAATTAAAATGTAAACTTCTGGGTGGCCAAAAAATCAAAATAAATGTTGATATAGGATAGGATCTCCTCCTCCAGCAGGATCAAAAAATGATGTATTTAAATTTCGATCAGTTAATAATATAGTGATAGCTCCAGCTAAAACTGGTAAAGATAAGAGAAGTAAAAATGCTGTAATACCTACAGCTCAAACAAAAAGAGGTAATTGATCGAAAAATATATTATTTAATCGCATATTAATAATAGTGGTAATAAAATTAATAGCTCCTAAAATTGAAGAAATACCTGCTAAATGTAAGGAAAAAATAGCTAAATCTACAGATCTTCCTCCATGAGCAATATTAGAGGATAAAGGTGGGTAAACTGTTCATCCAGTTCCAGCTCCATTTTCTACGATTCTTCTTGAAATTAAAAGAGTAATTGAGGGGGGGAGTAATCAAAAACTTATATTATTTATACGTGGGAAAGCTATATCAGGGGCTCCTAATATTAAAGGCACTAATCAATTTCCAAACCCTCCAATTATAATAGGTATAACTATAAAAAAAATTATAATAAAAGCGTGAGCTGTAACAATAGTGTTATAAATTTGGTCATCTCCAATTAATGAACCAGGATTACCTAATTCAGCTCGAATTAATAATCTTAATGAAGTTCCGATTATTCCAGCTCAAATTCCGAAAATAAAGTATAAAGTTCCAATATCTTTATGATTTGTGGAGTATAGTCATTTTCGCAAAATAAAATGGCTGAGTTATTAAGCGATAAATTGTAAATTTATTAACGGGATATTTCCCTTTTATTATTAAGCTTTATAGTCAAAAAATGATGTAAAATTGCAAATTTTAAGTTATAAATTATTTATTAAGGCTTAAAGATATAAATTTCTTTATAAATAATTTTGAAGATTACTAGTTTATTTAACTTAAAACCTTTAAATGAAAAATATAGTTCTAAGAATAATTCCTGTAATAGAAATAATAGAAAATAAATTTATGTAATAAAAAAAATTAATTTTTAAATTAATTTTAAATCATTTTATTTTAAAATAATTTATTATAAAAGATGAATAAATAATACGAATATAAAAAAATAGTAAAATTAATCTACTTATGATAAAAATAAAAGTTAATGTATAATAATTATTTAATATTAAAAAATTAATTACAATTCATTTAGGAAAAAATCCAATAAATGGGGGTAATCCCCCTAAAGATAAAAAGTTAATTAATAAATTTATTTTAATTAAAGGTTTTATATTATTAATAAATATTTGATTTATATAAAAAATATTTATTATGTAAAAAAATAAACACAAAATAAAAATTAAAAATGAATATATAATTAAATAAAATAATCATAAATTTTCTCTAATTATAATTGAAGAAATTATTCACCCTAAATTATTAATAGAAGAAAAAGCTATTATTTTTCGTAAAGAAGTTTGATTTAATCCTCCAATAGCCCCAATTAATATATTAAGAATAATTGAAAAAATTAATAAATTTATATTAAAATAATATGATAGTAAAATTATGGGGGAAATTTTTTGTCAAGTTATTAAAATAAAATTATTAAATCAGGATAATCCTTCAACAATATTAGGAAATCAGAAATGAAAGGGGGCAGATCCTATTTTTATTAATATTGAGGAATTAATTAAAATTAAAATAAAATTATTAATTTCAAAATTTTTAAATAAAATTATTTTTATAATTAAGCAAAATAAAAAATTGATTGAGGCAATAGATTGAGTTAAAAAGTATTTTAATGAGGCTTCTGATGATAGCATATTATTTGAACTAGCAATCAGGGGGATAAATCTCATTAAATTAATTTCTAACCCAATTCAAGCACCGAATCATGAATTAGAAGAAATGGAAATTATTGTTCTAAATATTAAAATAAATATAAAAAATATTTTATTTGAGTTAAAAAAAAAAAATATATAAAATAAATTATTATTGTTTGATGTTGATGAATTTTATAGTTCATTATAAAATTGTATTATATTTTAGTGTAAGATGCACTTTAATTTTTGATATTAAAAGATATAGTTTAATTCTATAAAATATAATTAATCTGCTGGGGGAAACAGATTAATTAACCTAATAAAGGTAGGGGATATCTACTTAATTTATCCTATCAGAATAATCCTTTAATCAGGCACTTTATTTTTAAAAAAAAGGGATTTCCTTTATATTTGGGGTATGAACCCAAAAGCTTAAATTAGCTTATTTTTAATGTTTTTTTATTTATTTAAATGATAATTATAAAATACGGTTTTGGAATTAAAATAATATAATTTATTATATTAAATATTTAATATAATATTTTAATATTAATTTATTAATTTAATAGAAAAATAATACATAATAATTATTTTAATATATAGGTTTTAGAACTTAATATGAATTGTTTAATCATGATTTAGTATTTAAAGTCAATATTATAAAGGAAAAAAAAAAGAAATTATTTAAAATTTAATAATTTATATTAATTTTTAAAATATATTAAATATTTAATAATAATAATAATAAATTATTTAAAATTTAATAATTTATATTAATTTTTAAAATATATTAAATATTTAATAATAATAATAATATAATTTATTATTAAATATTTATTATATTAAATATTTAATATAATATTTTAATATTAATTTATTAATTTAATAGAAAAATAATATATAATAATTATTTTAATATATAGGTTTTAGAACTTAATATGAATTGTTTAATCATGATTTAGTATTTAAAGTCAATATTATAAAGGAAAAAAAAAAGAAATTATTTAAAATTTAATAATTTATATTAATTTTTAAAATATATTAAATATTTAATAATAATAATAATATAATTTATTATTAAATATTTATTATATTAAATATTTAATAATAATAATAATATAATTTATTATTAAATATTTATTATATTAAATATTTAATATAATATTTTAATATTAATTTATTAATTTAATAGAAAAATAATACATAATAATTATTTTAATATATAGGTTTTAGAACTTAATATGAATTGTTTAATCATGATTTAGTATTTAAAGTCAATATTATAAAGGAAAAAAAAAAGAAATTATTTAAAATTTAATAATTTATATTAATTTTTAAAATATATTAAATATTTAATAATAATAATAATATAATTTATTATTAAATATTTATTATATTAAATATTTAATAATAATAATAATATAATTTATTATTAAATATTTATTATATTAAATATTTAATATAATATTTTAATATTAATTTATTAATTTAATAGAAAAATAATACATAATAATTATTTTAATATATAGGTTTTAGAACTTAATATGAATTGTTTAATCATGATTTAGTATTTAAAGTCAATATTATAAAGGAAAAAAAAAAGAAATTATTTAAAATTTAATAATTTATATTAATTTTTAAAATATATTAAATATTTAATAATAATAATAATATAATTTATTATTAAATATTTATTATATTAAATATTTAATAATAATAATAATATAATTTATTATTAAATATTTATTATATTAAATATTTAATATAATATTTTAATATTAATTTATTAATTTAATAGAAAAATAATACATAATAATTATTTTAATATAAAAAAAAAAAAAAAAAAAATCTATTTAAAAATTTATGCATATAAATAAATTTTTTATGATTTTAAAAGTTTATTTTGAATTTATTTTACATATAAATTTTAGTGTTAATTTTTAATTATTTTAATAATATTGATGTAAGTTGTAGTAATTAATATTAAAAATTTAAGAAATTAAGATTTAGTAATATAAAAATTATTAACAAATTTTGTGCCAGCAGTTGCGGTTATACAAAAATTAAATTAAATTTTTTTAGATATTAATTAATAAATAAATTATTTAATAAAAATATTAAATTATTAAGTGAAATTTTAATTTATAAAAAAATTATTTTAAATTATTATGAATTTAATAAATTTAAATAAAAAACTAGGATTAGATACCCTATTATTTTAAATTTAAATATTTATTCTAAAATAGTATGTAATTATTTATTGAAACTTAAATAATTTGGCGGTATTTTAGTTTATTTAGAGGAACCTGTTTATTAATTGATAATCCACGATTAAATTTACTTAATTTATTATTTTGTATATCGTTGTTAAAAAAATATTTTTTAATAATAATAATATTTAAAAATTATTATAAAAAATTAAATCAGATCAAGATGCAGATTATAATTAAGAATATAATGGGTTACAATAATTTTATTTAGATGGATATTAATTTGTAAAAATTAATTAAAGGTGGATTTAAATGTAATTTTTTATAATATTTTAAAATGATTAAAAATTAAAATATGTACATATTGCCCGTCACTTTCATATTTAAAATTGGAATAAGTCGTAACAAAGTAGAGGTACTGGAAAGTGTTTCTAGAAAGATCAAATTAGAGCTTGATTAAAGTATTTCATTTACATTGAAAAGATTATTAAAATATTAATTAATTTGAGGGGACAAATTAATTATTTATTTTTAATAAAAAAAATTTTAAATTTAATTATTTTAATGGGGGTTAAAGTATTAAAAAGAATAAATTTTTTATTTTATAGTGAATTAGTATTGTGGAAGAATTTTGAAATAAATGAAAATAAATTTTTATAAAAGTAAATTTTATTTATTGTATCTTGTGTATCAGAGTTTATTAAAAATTTTTAATTTATATATTAATTTCTCGAATTTAAAAGAGTTAATTAATTAATAAAGTTATTGTGGCAAAATTATTTTTAATAATTAATTTGAAATGAAATGTTATTCGTTTTTAAAAATATCTAGTTTTTTCAGAAAAAAATTTAATTTTAAATTTTAAGGGGGTTAAAATTAATTAATTAATTTTTTTCAGTTAAAATTTTATATTTTAAGGGATAAGCTTTAAATTAAAAATTTATAATAAAAAGAAAATTTTTGAAAATTTTATAATTTAAATTGTTAATAAAATTTAATTTATTATAAATAATTTCATTTAAATGAAAATTTAATTTTAATTTAATTTTTTATGGGGAAAAAATTTTTAATTAGATAAAATTGGCTATAATGATAAAATTAGTATAAATTTATTAATAAAATTTATTTTTAATATAATTAATTAATAAAAAGGAATTCGGCAAATTAAAATATTCACTTGTTTATCAAAAACATGTCTTTTTGTAATTAATATAAAGTCTAATCTGCCCACTGATTTAATTATTAAAGGGCTGCAGTATATTGACTGTACAAAGGTAGCATAATCATTAGTCATTTAATTGATGACTTGTATGAAAGATTGAATGAAATATTAACTGTCTCTTTATTAATTTATAGAACTTAATTTTTTAATTAAAAAGTTAAAATAATTTAAAAAGACGAGAAGACCCTATAGAGTTTTATAAATAATTTTATTTAAAATTATTTATAAATAAAAAATTTTATATTTTATTATTTATTTTGTTGGGGTGATAAAAAAATAAAATAAACTTTTTTTTTATAAAACATAAATAAATGATTAATTGATCCAGTTTTACTGATTAAAAGAAAAAATTACCTTAGGGATAACAGCGTAATTTTTTTTTTTAGTTCATATAAGAAAAAAAGTTTGCGACCTCGATGTTGGATTAAGATAAAATTTAAATGCAAAAGTTTAAAATTTTGATCTGTTCGATCATTAAAATCTTACATGATCTGAGTTCAAACCGGTGTGAGCCAGGTTGGTTTCTATCTTTTAAATAGAAAAATATTTTAGTACGAAAGGATCAAATATTTGAATTTAATTTTTAAAAATGAATATTAATAAAATAAAATAAAAATATTATTAAATTATAAATATAAAATATATTTAAAGTGCTATTTTGGCAGAAAAGTGTAGTGGTTTTAGAAATCATAAATATATAAATTTATTATATAGATAGTAATGTTTATATATGATTTAATTATAGTTATTATTGGTTTAATAATCTTAATTGTGGGGGTTTTAATTGGGGTAGCTTTTTTAACTTTATTAGAGCGAAAAGTTTTAGGTTATATTCAAATTCGTAAAGGTCCAAATAAAGTTGGATTTATAGGTATTTTACAGCCTTTTTCTGATGCTATTAAATTATTTACTAAAGAACAAACTTATCCTATGTATTCTAATTATATATCTTATTATTTTTCTCCTATTTTAAGATTTATATTATCATTAATGATTTGAATATTAATGCCTTATTATTTTAATTTATTTAGATTTAATCTAGGAATTATATTTTTTTTATGTTGTACGAGATTAGGAGTTTATATAGTTATAATTGCCGGTTGATCTTCTAATTCTAATTATGCTCTTTTAGGGGGTCTTCGAGCTGTTGCTCAAACAATTTCTTATGAAGTAAGATTAGCTTTAATTTTATTGTCTAGAATTATTATAATTATAGATTTTAATTTATTAAGATTTTATTTTTATCAAAATAAAATTTGATTTTTGTTTTTAATATTTCCTTTATCTTTATGTTGATTTTCTTCTAGATTGGCGGAAACTAATCGTACTCCTTTTGATTTTGCTGAAGGAGAAAGAGAATTAGTATCTGGGTTTAATGTTGAATATAGAAGTGGGGGATTTGCTTTAATTTTTTTAGCTGAATATTCAAGTATTTTATTTATAAGAATGTTATTTATTTTAATTTATATTGGGGGTTATGAAATAAGTTTATTTTTTTATTTTAAATTAGTGATTATTTCTTTTTTGTTTATTTGAGTTCGTGGAACTTTACCTCGTTATCGTTATGATAAATTAATATATTTAGCTTGAAAAAGATATTTACCTATTTCTTTAAATTTTATAATATTTTATTTAGGTTTAAAAATTTTTTTTTATTAATAAAATTATTTATTTTAGTATATATATATATAAATTAATATTATTAAAATAATAGAAAATAAAATATTAAAAAATTAATAGAATAATAATTCTTTCTTAAGTTTTCAAAACAAATGCTTAAACAAGCTCATTAATTATATTAGTTAATTAAATAATAATTTATCTCAGAATTTTCTGATTAGAGGGTTTATGATAAAATAAGAAAAATAAATAACAGTTAAAATTTGTCCTGTTAAAATATAAGGATCTTCCACAGGACGGGCTCCAATTCATGTTAATAAAATAATTACAGTGATTAAAGATCAAAATAAAATTTGATTTAATGGATAAAATTGTAGTCCTTGAATTTTTTTATTAAAAGTAAAAGGTAAAATAATTAAAATTAAAATTGATCTGATTAAAGCAATTACTCCTCCTAATTTATTAGGAATTGAGCGTAAAATTGCATAAGCAAATAAAAAATATCATTCTGGTTGAATATGAACAGGAGTGACTAAAGGATTAGCTGGAGTAAAATTATCAGGGTCTCCTAATAAATTGGGGTTAATTAAAGTTAATATAATTAATAAAAATAAAAAAATAATAAATCCAATTAAATCTTTAAAAATAAAAAATGGATGGAAGGGAATTTTATCTAAATTACTATTAATCCCTAAAGGATTATTAGATCCTGTTTGGTGTAAAAATAATAAATGAATTATAGTTATTATTAATAAAATAAATGGAAGTAAAAAATGAAATGTGTAAAATCGAGTTAAAGTTGCATTATCAATGGCAAATCCTCCTCAAATTCAATTTACTAATATAGTTCCAAGGTATGGAATTGCAGATAATAAATTAGTAATTACTGTTGCCCCTCAAAATGATATTTGTCCTCAAGGTAAAACATAACCTATAAAAGCTGTTCCTATTAATAAGAATAAAATAATTACTCCGACTATTCATGTATATTTTAAATTGAAAGATTCATAATAAATTCCTCGTCCAATATGTAAGTAAACACAAATAAAAAAAAAAGATGCTCCATTAGCATGTAAAGTTCGAATTAATCATCCATAGTTTACATTTCGACATATATAATTTACACTATAAAATGCTGATTCAATATTAGCATTATAATATATTGTTAAAAATAAACCTGTAATAATTTGTAAAATTAAACATAAACCTAAAAGAGATCCAAAATTTCATATAGAAGAAATATTAGATGGGGAAGGTAGATCAATTAGTGAAGAATTTATAATTTTTAGAATTGGGTGATTTTTACGAATTAAATAAAAATTATTTTTCATTTGTGTTGTTTATAGTTATTATATAAATTTAAAATGTTCGTAAAGGACCGTAAAAAATATTTGTAATTTTTACAATTGCAATTAAAGTAATAAATAAATAAATTATTATTATTACTATTAATATAAAATTATGATTATTATATAATTTATTTAAATTAATTTTATTTTCATTATTAAAAAAATAAATATTAAAAAAATTATTTCTATCTCTAAAATTTTTTCTTAGGTTTATTCAATTTAAATTTTCAAAAATAAAAAAAATGAATATTATTATAATAATAAAAATAAATATTAATGTTAATAATAATTTTGCATTAATTTTAATAGGTGAAAATAATTCATTTGATGCAACTCTTGATACATAAATAAATAAAACTAATAAACCTCCTAAAAAAGTTAAAAATAGAATATAAGAAAATCAATAAGTTTTAATTAATATTCCTGAAATTAAACAAATAAATAAAGTTTGTATTAAAATTATCAGTCCTATTGATAAAGGGTGTGTTAAAAATAGTATAGATATTGTAAAAAAATATATTAAAGATGAAATTAAAATTTTTATTATTTCAAAGAATAGTTTATATAAAATTATAATTTTGGAGATTATAGATAAAGAATTTCTTTTTCTTTGAAGTTTTTAAAAAATTTATCTTAATTTTGATTTACAAGACCAATGTTTTTTTTAAACTATAAAAACAAATGATAGTTATAAATATATATATTATTATTATTATTATATTTATTGTGGGAAATTTTATTTTTGTTTCTAAGCATAAGCATTTATTAATTGTTCTTTTAAGTTTAGAATTTATAGTTTTAAGAGTTTTTTTTATTTTTTTAATATATTTGTTAATAATTACTTATGATATATATATATTAATAGTATTTTTAGTATTTTCTGTTTGTGAAGGTGCTTTAGGATTATCTATTTTAGTTTCAATAATTCGTACTCATGGTAATGATTATTTTCAGAGATTTAGTTTATTATAAATGATAAAAGTTTTAATAATAATAATTTTTATAATTCCATTATGTTTTAAAAAAAATATATTTTGAATGGTTCAATTTGTTTTATTTTTATTAATTTTTATTTTTATGAATTTAAGATTAAATATTAATAATTTTACTAATATTAGATATATATATTCTTGTGATTTAATTTCTTTTGGGTTAATTATATTAAGAATTTGAATTTGTATTTTAATAATTATAGCAAGAGAAAATTTATTAAAAATAAATTTTTATGTAAATTTTTTTTTATTTAATATTATTATATTGCTATTATTTTTATATTTAACTTTTAGAGTAATAAATTTATTTCTTTTTTATTTATTTTTTGAGGGGAGATTAGTTCCAACTTTAATATTAATTATTGGTTGGGGGTATCAACCTGAACGAATTCAAGCTGGAATATATTTATTATTTTATACTTTATTTGCCTCTTTACCCTTATTAATAGGTATTTTTTATATGTTTAATGAAATAAATTGTATTATAATTTATTTTTTAAAATTTTATAATATAAATTACTATATATTATACTTATCAATAATTTTAGCTTTTTTAGTTAAAATGCCTATATATTTAACTCATTTGTGGTTACCTAAAGCTCATGTTGAAGCCCCTGTGTCTGGATCTATAATTTTAGCAGGTATTATGTTAAAATTAGGTGGGTATGGTTTATTGCGGGTTATAATTTTTATGCAAGAAATTAATATAAAATTAAATTATTTATGAATTATTATTAGTTTATTAGGGGGATTTTATGTAAGTTTAAAATGTTTTTGTCAAGTAGACATTAAATCTTTAATTGCTTATTCTTCTGTAGCCCATATAAGAATTGTTATTGGGGGAATTATAGTAATAAATTATTGGGGTTTTTTAGGTTCTTATTTATTAATAATTGGGCATGGGTTATGTTCATCTGGAATATTTTGTTTAGCCAATATTAATTATGAACGTATAAATAGTCGTAGATTAATAATTAATAAGGGAATATTAAATTTTATACCTTCTATAAGATTGTGGTGATTTTTATTATTATCTTCTAATATAGCTGCCCCTCCTTCATTAAATTTAATAGGGGAAATTATATTAATTAATAGATTAGTAAGTTGATCTTATTTCTCCATAATTTTATTATGTTTAATTTCATTTTTTAGTGCTGGGTATAGATTATATTTATATTCTTATATTCAACATGGGAAATATTATTATGGTATTTATAGTTTTTATGTTGGGGTTTCTCGAGAATATTTATTATTAATATTACATTGATTACCTTTAAATATTTTAATTTTAAAAGTTGATTATAGAGTAATTTGATTTTATTTAAATAATTTAATAAAAAATATTGATTTGTGGTGTCAAAAATATGAAAATTCATTTTAAATTATTTTTTTAAAAAATTATTCAATTTGTTTTATTTCTTTTATATTTTTAATATTATTTAGATTAATAAATTTTTTTTTTTTTCTTTTTTTTATTATAAATAATATAATTGTATTTTTTGAGTGAGAATTAATTTCTTTTAATTCTGTTAGAATTGTCATATCTATTTTATTAGATTGGATATCTTTATTATTTATAATATTTGTTTCTTTAATTTCTTCTGTTGTTATTTATTATAGAAAAAGATATATAAGTTCAGAATTAAATTTAATACGATTTATTATTTTAGTATTATTATTTGTATTTTCTATAATTTTATTAATTATTAGTCCTAATATAATTAGAATTTTATTAGGTTGGGATGGATTAGGTTTAATTTCTTATTGTTTAGTAATTTATTATCAAAATTTAAAATCTTATAACGCCGGTATATTAACTGCCTTATCTAATCGTATTGGTGATGTTTTTATTTTAATAATTATTTGTTGGATAATAAATTATGGAAGTTGAAATTATATTTTTTATTTAGAGTTTATGAAAAATGATTTTTCAATAAGATTAATTACAGTCATAGTTATTTTAGCTGCTATAACAAAAAGAGCTCAAATTCCTTTTAGTTCTTGATTGCCTGCTGCGATGGCAGCTCCTACACCTGTTTCTTCTTTAGTTCATTCTTCTACTTTAGTTACAGCTGGGGTGTATTTGTTAATTCGATTTAATTTATTATTAGTTGATACTTATTTTTTAAAAGTATTATTATTATTTTCTAGATTAACAATATTTATAGCTGGAATTTCAGCTAATTATGAATTTGATTTAAAAAAAATTATTGCTTTATCTACTTTAAGACAACTAGGATTAATAATAAGAATTTTAAGTATGGGAATTCCTATATTAGCTTTTTTTCATTTACTAACTCACGCTATATTTAAAGCTTTATTATTTATGTGTGCTGGGGTTATTATTCATATGATAAATGATATACAAGATATTCGTTTTATGGGGGGTATTAGTTTATATATTCCTTTAACTTGTTTATGTATAAATATTTCTAATATAGCTTTATGTGGTATTCCTTTTTTATCTGGATTTTATTCTAAAGATTTAATTTTAGAAATAATAAGTTTTAGAAATTTTAATTTTTTAATTTTTTTATTATATTATATTTCTACTGGATTAACTATATTTTATACTATTCGTTTATTTATATATTTAATAGTTAATGATTTTAATTTAATGAGAATTTTTAATTTATATGATGAAGATTATATTATATTAAAAAGAATATTTGTTTTATTAATAATAAGTTTAATTAGAGGGAGAATATTAATATGATTAATTTTTTATTATCCTATTATAATTTATTTACCTTTTAATATAAAAATAATAGTAATTTATGTTAGTTTATTGGGGGGTATTATAGGGGGGTTAATTAGAAATATGAAAATTTATTCTATAAATAAATTTATAAAAACCTATAATATTAGTTCATTTTTATGTATTATGTGATTCTTACCTAATTTAAGTACCTATGGGGTTACTTATTATTTTTTAAATTATGGTCAAAATTTAATAAAAAATATGGATTTAGGTTGAAGAGAAATATATAGAGGTTGAGGTTTATTTAATGTAGTAAAAAATTATTCTATTATTTATAATATTTTTCAAATAAATAATTTTAAGATTTATTTATTTAGATTTATTTTATGAATTTTTATTTTTTTTATTATGTTTATTTTAATTT